>JAIPMN010018874.1:0-27435 GCA_020650975.1 Apostichopus californicus
TGAATAGAACAGCTCACTATATACACTGTAGGAGTGGTGTGTAGGTTTGTTGAATAGAAAACCAAATGTGTGGAGATAGCAAGCATTTGACATAAATGGGTGCGGGGAGGGGGGGGGGGAGGGTTGTTACTGTAGTTACGATACAATCTGAATTTGATGTAGACCACTAGTCATCTGTCAGACAACATCCAAAGCTGATTTTGGACGTTCGATTAGATATTTGGTCATCTTGGAAGAACATTACAAAATTTGCCCTGCATAAATATTCACAAAATTCTTAGACTTCTATTGGAAAAGATAAGCTGTACTTAATGTTCATGCAGTTTTTCCAATTATAGTAATCTTCTCGAAGATATTTATGATTCTAATTTATAAAAAAAAACAATAAATATAAAAACAGGAAAAAAGTTTCCTTGAGTCTGTTGCACAACAAGGAATATTTCATATTCTGTTATACCTCATTTGCCACTCCAAGGCATGAATCGGGCCATCACTATAAAGCAAATTCATAGGAACCCAGATCAGATGTACCCTTTTCTTACCCTTACCCCTTAGGTCACTTGTATAAGTTGTTAGAAACTGCAAAGAAATTTCATGGAAATGGACCAGCAAGCAGCATGTTAATGTTTGCAATGACAGGTACAGTACAAGGGAGTATATTGTAACGCCGCCAACGTCTGGTAGTGTAAATTCTGTCTCGAAACCAACTGGAGGAGGGTAGGGGAGGTAGATGGGGAACGGGTACAGATTAATTCTAAATCAGGAGGCAGACACCAGAGTTGTAGGATTAATAAAAGTATTATTTCTCATCTCGTTCTACATCTACAATGTATAGCATATAATATTTACATTTGCCCAATATAACGTACTGGTGTCGGCACAACGCACGGATAAGCAGGGCTAAGTTAGACTGGGGCTACGCAAGTGTCGGGCAGTCTAGACGTCGGTAATCCACCGGTGTCGGGCACCCCATGCTTCGGGCGATTAACCGGTGTCGGGCAGCCTAGGCGTCGGGATATCCACTTGACTCGGGCAGCGCAGGGGTCGGGCAATCCGCTGGACTCGAGCAGCGCAGGTGTCGGGCAATCCGCTAGACTCGGGCAGCGCAGGGGTCGGGCAATCCGCTGGACTCGAGCAGCGCAGGTGTCGGGCAATCCGCTAGACTCGGGCAGCACAGGGGTCGGGCAATCCGCTGGACTCTGGCAGCGCAGGTGTCGGGAAATCCGCTGGACTCGGGCAGCGCAGAAATGCGGGCACTCTAAAATGCTTAAACACATTTGTGTGGCAAATATAATAAGCTTTACAGGCAAATATCATAAGCTTTACCACGAGCCTCTAAAAGGAAAGTTCCTCGTCTTGCACCCGACCGACTCTTTCATTAACGAAAGAACCCTTCATTAAATACCCCGGAAATAACCCCCCGTATACACACGTCCGTACATAAACTGTAAAAAGGCTTAGACCAATCAGGGACTACCTGTATATAACTACAGTTAGCTGCGACCAATGGGATCGACTCACACACCCACCGCCGTGCCTGGCTATGCCAGTCACGGGAATACAACGATATAGCAAAATTACGTAATCAGTTCTTGTTCCGGATAAACATTTCTCGTTGCCTCCGCGGAGCTCAACAGATGTAACCCCTGAGGGAACGAAACGTATCTCACTAAGGAAAAGTCGTAGCTTTCCGCTACATTTCCCCCACCCGAGCTACAAATGCGTCCTTGCATTTTCTATACCTATAAAAAGTACTAACAATACAATAATTCATTAAACATTGGTTCCCCTTAAAAGAAATCACTTAATTTACAATGTAAAGTGAGGGCAAGAACGTATGAGTTTAAGAACCAATCGCTTCAGCTTGAGCAACTCCTAGTTACATTGTCTACCAAAAAAATAGCACGAAATAAGCATGAAAAGAAAATCAACTTACGTTTGGTATGAACATAAAGAAAATCAAGAACTGGTAGTGAAAGAGGGTCCGTAAGAAAAGTGCTAAAGATACAAATACGTAGTGTCCGTTCAAAAAGCACATAATTATCCACTTTTGTTCAAAAACAAAAACAAAATGCTGTGACACAAATGTTGTCCACGTAAAAATAAATTTAAGTAGCGAGAATACATGTGTCCATACAAAGTAACAACGTTTTAAAACAATTTTCCGTGCTGAGTCTGGTTAACTTCGTTCCTGGCGATCGTTTTCGCTAATCATTCAAAACGGAATAAGCGTCCACCGAAAATTACAGGTTACGAAACCATGTATATAGAATGCATTCTACGGTATATAGAATAGAAAGAAACTATTTACAAAGTAACTGAAAGTTCGTTTCGCTGAACGGTTGGTTCTCTTTAAAATTTCTCTACAGTTACGTAGATCCTCCCATCCTGGAGTACCACCGTTGAAATCCTCTCCTTTGGTTGTCTGTCGTCGTTATTACCCACCATCGGTCTATTCGCATCTTCTATGGCCTTTTGTAGTACCTTGCGGGTCTGGTCTCCGTCGTTCGGCCGAGACGCGCTTCGTTTGAGTGGGGTTACCACTGGTGTTGGGGGAGTGACCCTCTGCTAGATAGCTTTGTCCAAATGGTTTTCTTGCTGAAACTCCGTAGCCGAATGGGGTGATCCGACGATAGTCTGAAGTGTAGGCCAATCTGGCCGCTGGACCCTGGGTGGAGATCGAGGTTTGGAGGTACTAGGCTCGTTAGGTTCTTTTAAGCCTAGGCTTACCTGCCTGGTGTCTTCCGATTTATGGCGACTACTCTTATGTCGAACCACGTCGGCCTTCTTATTAGACGAATAATCACATTCTTCACATCTAAAGAGTTTCCTGCCGTCCCCGTGTTTCTCCGCATAATGACGTTTCAGTTCACTGAGATCAGAGTAACGTCTTTTACAGTCTCTGCACTTGAATTCGGCTTCGTTAAAGTGAGACATTTTTAGTTGTTCCTGATGAAGATGAAACATGGAAATGACTGTGTGGAAGATCTAGCTGAATCTAGTGTACGGCATAGTGTCCGATATTTTGTTTTTCATGCCACGGTGGAGGAAAGATAAACCACTCTGGCAGTCAACAAGGAGATCTGCGGTGGTATTATCTTACGTAAGGCCAACGCGTCGACGCTACTGTTTTTGTAGATTTTCCGCCTCGGTGACCGTTTGCTGAGAAGCTTCGCTGATCGAAGGCTTCCGTAACAACCACAGGGGCGGATCCTCTCCGGTGTAAGGCTTCAAACGGTTGTGATGAACTACCTGCGGTTTCTTCTTAGGTCGCATTTTAACACAATATATGACATCTGAGAGTTTCTTCAGAATTTTCCCTGGCCCTTCCCAACGTTTCTGGAGTTTAGGGGAAATCCCTCCCTTCCTGTTGGTGTTTAGCAGCCATATCAAATCCCCCTGAGTAAACTCCTGGTTGTATGCACCTTTATCGTAAAACTTCTTTTGTTTATCACTGGCTAGTTTTAGCTTCCCTCTTGCAATCTCATGTATTCTGTGCATGGTCTTATCTTACTCCAGTACATATTTAGGGGTAGGCCTACGGGGACTGTCCGTCTCATCTGGGGAGTCGGGCGCTTAACGGCAAGGTAACCATCCTTCCCAGCATGATTTCAGCCTGCGAAAACCCGGTGCTTTCATGCGCCGCGGAGCGATAAGATATTAGAAGGTACGGCAGCCATGCATCCCAGTCTTTCTGATTTTCACTTACAACAAGGGAGAGCATATCTTCTAGGGTCCGATTAAGTCGCTCCACCATCCCGTCGGCTTGTGGGTGGAACGGTGTCGTCCTTGTCTTGTGAATGTCTAACAGTCGACACATATGTTGGAATAGTTCGGATTCAAATTGTCGGCCCTGATCAGTGTGAAGTTCTTCGGGGATACCAAACATGCAGATAAACTCTTCAACCAGTACCCTGGCGACAGTTTCGGCTTCCATGTCGGCTATTGCAAATGCTTCTGTCCATTTTGTGAAATAATCAGCTATGACAACGACGTACCGATTACCCCGACTTGATACTGGGAGTGGTCCCATGGTATCCATGGCGCAACGTTGTAGTACGTGTCATTGCGTATAATAAATCAATTAAATTAAAAGCTTCTATCAGTTCTTGAAGGGCTTGGAAAGTGACGATTTTAGCAAATCTTGCGGAGCCGACCGTGAAACAGGTGTTTGTAAGAAACAGACAAAATGAGTCAGAGCCTGTTGTTGAAACTGTGGAGAAACGTCGACATATTTCACAAAGTCAACCATCTTCCTAGTTCCACCGATGGACACATGTTGAGTTACGGAAAATGCAAATTGACGACAGCGACACTGGGCCTATACTACTTTGGAAAGAAGTGCAGGATTCAAGACCGAATTGGGAGCAAATAACTGCAGGCAGTCCGGCCTTAAAAAACTATTGGAGCCAATGGGATCGCTTACTTTTTAAAGGGGGTGTACTCTATCGTAAATTTGAGACGGACGCGGGAGATAGCGAACTGCATCAACTAGTAGTCCCAAAAGAAATTCAGGAAGAAATCCTGGATAAGTCCCATAACCATAGACTTTCAGGTCATTTTATGACGAAGAAGACTCTTAAACGTATCCGAGAACTGCATTATTGGAGTGGTTATAGGGGCCACGTGGAGAAATGGTGTAAGAGCTGTGACACATGCGCTTCACGCAAGGGCCCTAGAAAAAAGGCCAATGCATCCTTAAAGCAGTAGGGCACTGATGGAGGGAGGGGAAGAAAACCAACCCACAGAAATGCTAACAAACGTAAGCAAGTATACACAAATCACTGTTGTTATTGATAGCACCGTTTTGCATAATTCTTAGCTCTTTTAACCGAAATAACATTTTCTCAAAGGTTAGGGGTACCTCTCCATAAGAAATCTTCCCCGAAAAGACAATTAGCAAAATGTTGTGCCTCCTCCCCCTCCCCCCAAACCCATCCTAGGCGTCACCAACAATTCCAATCTTGAGAGAAAGTGGGAGAGGAAGGGTTAAAGGAGGGGGGGGGGGGAGGCAAACATTGCCTTGTAGTATTTTGAAGTGAACAACTTTAGGGGGCTAGGGCACAGGTCCTACATCCCAATCCCCTTCCCCCACTCCATGCTTCAGTCTGTGACCTAAATTTATGAATTTTATAAATATGAAGAAATTCAAAATTGCATATGTACCTTGATATCATATAACCATGCAAAATCGTTGAAGATGAATTTTGATCGATTTCGAAACCGACTTACAGTGACTAGCTGAGCAACGTGGTCCAAAAATAACAACAGCGGCAATAAACTTGTTCTCTCTATATCACTATATACACTATTTTGGGCCAGGAATGCTATAGTCCTGGAAACTGCGTCAAGTTTAGGTAGTTCTAGTTCGCCTTTTGGAGCGATTTTGACGAAGCGCATAAAGAGGAATGGCACTGATATTTCACTGGAATGTATCTCAGGCCCCTATCTGGGGTCACATTTCACTGGAATGTATCTCACGCCCCTAGCTGGGGTCACATTTCACTGGAATGTATCTCAGGCCCCTATAGCTGGGGTCACATTTCACTGGAATATATCTCAGGCCCCTAGGTGAGGTCACGTTTCCTGGAACTTGATATGTATCTCAGGCCCTAAGCTGGGGTCACATTTCACTGGAATGTATCTCAGGCCCCTAGCTGGGGTCACATTTAACTGGAATGTATCTCAGGCCCTAGTTGGGTCCCGGAGTCGATTCTTCCGGAATGTATATCAGGCCCAGGCTGGGGTCACATTTCACTGGAATGTATCTCAGGCCCCTAACTGGGGTAATATTTAACTGTAATGTATCTCAGGCCCTAGTTGGGTCCCGGAGTCGATACTTCCGGAAGATAAACGTTTTCAGATGTCATTCTATATTCTCTCGTATGTAGAGAGATTTAAGCACAAATTGCACATGTTAGGGAGAAATTCAATTTCTTAGGATTTTTTTTTCAATGTCCTGGCCGGGGCATCCCGGGGTGAACCATCAGAAGTTGTTGGATTTTGAGATATTTGTTTTCCTCTCTCCATGGTAACGACTTTAAAGCAATAAAAGGACATGTCAGAAGGAGGAATATAAGTTCTGTAGAAGGTATTCCAAACCTGGAAGCTGCAGTGCTTTCAGATCTGTTGTAGATATTTTAACTTGAGCACAGATAAACATTCAAATCATTGCAATGTGTCTCAAAGCCTCTTGGGAGGTGGGGGGGGGGGGCATGGTCCAGGGGAAAATCCCCGGAGTGATGCATTCTGTTAGCCTTATATAATTCATATAAAAGAAAATTTGACGTAATGGATAGTCAATTTTGTTATACCTTCAAGTTCTCGGAGAGGGCGCAGGGGTTAGCATTATGTTTGAAGGAATGTCCCCTGGTGCCCCTCATAATTCATAACAGTGGGTAGAGCTTACCTGGTGTCATGAAAAGTTGTACCAATGCAGTTTTTATTTCAATCGGGTAATATATGAAGAAAAGAACAAATTCATGAAAGGCGGGTTTAGAGTTAATTTTATTAATTGTACGATTGGTTATAATGTTAGGATATATCATGAATGGACCTGTGTATTTGGTTTCAAACGCAGGAATTACAAAGCGTGAAAAAAAACATGAACAAAATATGAAGCAACTTCAAACCGGTAACAAAATCATGATATTCGTCGGTAGAATTTTGACAATGTATAAAATATTCTGTGAAATTAAAAAAACTTTAATCAGCTGTTTCTAATGAAGTTTTGAACTATTATTGGTTTCAGCCCTGAACGGTGGGTGTCAGAGCGGGAGGGGACAAGCCTGATCGGTTCGTGCAGGCTAGCAAAACATTTTTTTTTAAAGCTACGTGGGAAACTTAATTACTTAAATACTGGGAGACTGCTCCAGATTAGGCAACCCGGGAAGAGACTGTATAAGCTAAGAAAACAAAAAACCACTAAATAACCTACAAGACCTGCCATTTATAAGAGTACGATCATTAATTTCAAGCTTCAGTACACAAAATGTTCAGATTTTCATGATCTTGTTCGTTTCATTATTTGAATGTCTAACAGTCAGGCCATCCTATTATCCTATTACACTATTATCTATACCTGTGTTACAAATTGTGATAATTTCAGCTATCGATATATCGAAAATGCAAGGTAGGAATTGTATGAAAATTTCACCAGGATACTTAGTATATAATCTTATTTAATTATTCAAAATATATTTTACTCTGGGTTATCCTTTTTAAGATTAGCAACTTTGCAGTCTATTTTGAGTCAAGACGTAACTTATCAAACTCGTCTATAGAACAGAGTCATCAAAATGTAGTAAACATTGAAGGAAAACAAATGAAAATTAAAAATATGATTTCTATTGAAGAACTTAAAGTAATTAGAACCGTTCTGTCTGGTTCAAATCCTGTTGCATTGCTATCTATCATTATACCGACATTATGACGTCATACCAGCATTTAATGAGAGATTGTATGTTGAGCGCATGATCAAAGCATTTCTGAATTGACTGTTACTGATGAAATGTTAGTCTTAAACGTTTATATCTTTGTCTGTCGGTGAATTATTGTAAGCGTTCGTGTCATATTATTCTTGCGCTGATGGAGATCAGTCAATACAACAAATAGAATATGCCGTAAAATTCATCATAATAAACTTAAAGTATTTCAAATCATGATTTGAAATGGATAGAACATAAATCTGTAAAAACAATAAAAAAAGCGAAGTTTAAAAGGATAATAAAAGAATAAAATGAAAAGGATTGAAACAATCGAACAAGTTATTTACATCTCAGTTACTTAATATACAGAATATACATTTGTCATTTTAAATCATTTGATATGACGTAACATCCATGTCATCCTATTGTCTGCATGTTAAGAACGATACTACACTAGAACAGAAAGAAATGAAGAACTGCTGAATTAGAACAAACATATCCCAGATATTAATTAATATCACATTTAAGTTCTTGTAGTTCGATGTAAATAACATAACAGCATTGTAGTTTTAATCAAAGTTTTAATCAAAATTTAGTAAAATAAAGGACGACGAAACCATATAAAAGTTGAACCATGCACTCCTAGTTACCGAGTGTTTGTGTATACAGTATGTTCAGATTTTAACTAAAGCGTTCCAAACATGTCTGGTTAAGAAAAAGTTTACAAGTGTTAAAACAAAAATAGGGGTTTAATTAATGTTCTGATTAGTGGGTCGGGAAGGTGGGTAAAGGGGTCTGGAATTGAGATGAATCATAACATTATATACAATTGGACCATTGAAGGATAAGGAGTGCTTGTATGCTGACCTACAAACAAACCATTATGCAATTAGCGAGTACGTTGTTACATATTGTGGAAAAATTAAATTATAAAAAAATACTGCACATTACCGTTTAATTCACATTCTACAAATAAGCGTTCAGATGGTGGTGCAAATGAGTACTATAACTTCTACTTGGTCACCCATGTGATGTGTACGTCATCTAACTACCCCCCACCCCACCTCCCCGTCCCTCCATTTACACAAGAAGAGTAAAATAGGGAGTGTACTCTCTTTTTTACCTCTCTCAATAGTTGAAATCCAAGAAAAATCGGTTCATGTACAGATGACGTAGTGTTTGATGACGTCATTATGTCATGACGTCATTAGAATCTTGATTGGCTCTTAGCAATTTAATTTGGCTCCCAGAGCAGACGAATTTAAAGTTAGAAAGAAATTATATGTAAACAGTAATGTTACTATTCAAACGTAAGAAATTACTTGTTGTACACTTTACAATACTAAGTACGCTATGCGAGCATGTAAGATATCGAATCTTGGTTTGGAGTTCTTTGTAGTATTTGGAGTTATTAACAGTTTACAAACCTAAAGGATGGAGAAGGAATCCACTAGACATCTCGTCCACTTCTCCGAAAAAGAGAGAAATCACTAGCAATACATTTAGATTCTGTATGCTACATGTTTGGTTAACATTTCATCGAGCTAAATTCAAGAGACACAATAAGTAAATTTGTTAATTGTTCCTTCAACTTGGTAATCAGTGACGTCACCTTTACTATTTCCGTAGTTGGCGAAGATGAGATCGCTGTATCTCAATAGAAGATAGATATTGGACAGTGAACTCATTACAAACATTAGCAGCATATACATCAGCTTTAGAAATGTTCATCAAGTCATCATGCCATTGTCTTGAGAATATAGACAATTGATGACGTCACAATAATACTAGACTAGTTGCATGTGTATTATACAGGAGCTCTATCTGGCGATGTTTGTAGTATTTGGGAGATATAAACAGTTTAAAACAAACTCTTTATAAGATCCTTTCGCAATAAAATTCCTGCCATCGTTTTGAGAAGAGAGTGGTTACGTCACAGTCCTGCTAGATTTTGCATTAAGCTGTAATATAAAGGTAAAATAATATATATTTTAGGTAATATTGTTATTGTAATAAATGGATTGAGCAAAATACGTATTATTAGAACAGTGGAAAATAATAATTAGACGATACCCTTCCAACCCCCCTCCCCTTACCCCCCTCCCGGAAAAAGTGCCAGCAATACCACGAGCGAAAGTGATTTAACCCATCGGCTAAACAAAACACAACGATACAGGAAACAAGCGAACGGCCGGTATGAAGTTGCCCTCTTTATGGTTACATGGCGGCGCCCTCTTCAATGCCATTGTTGTCCTCGTAGGTAGGTATTCTCATAAATTGTGCACCTTAACATTCTTCTAAACTTCGACGAGAGAATTAATTTGGTCTTTGAGCAAACTTAACTCATCTAATTATTGGTTTTATGCTAAAGGAAATTATTTGTTACATTGGACAAATTTGTAGGAAACAGAAATGGAACAAGAAAATGCTCTTTAACATGTTTGTGTTTTAGAAAACAGTATCGTAACCCGCTGACCGTAACATCCCTTCTGTCTCTTAATTTATGAATCTGTATTTCATTTCTCCCCTTTTTCCGATCCCACCTCACTTTATTTAAAATTCCATTTTTACGTCCCTAATTAGGTCATATATGCCAAAGAGCTGACGAGCCATGAAATTGCTCAGATTTAACTCTCTTCTTTCCACGGATTCTATTTATTTTATGTGTGTCGTCCAATAGAGTGACGTCACCATATCGCTAATAGTCGTTTCCTTATAAACGTTCAATTGTTTACCGACAGTTTTTGTCCCAGTAAGTATGAATGGAGGACTCACTATAATTTCTATTTTTTCCCTTCAAATTAATGAGGAAAGGTGGAATTATACTAACCATTATCATAACCGTTTTAGTGAGAACACACATGTTAGCAGATAAAGAAATGTATCGCTCTCAAAATATGACCTTTTTACGCCTCATCAGCGGAACAGAAGGTTGTGTATCCGACATTATTGCGATACGGAACAGATACTTTTGCTTCTTTCTAATGGAAGGAACTTTTCACTCATTTTCATACATTTAATCAGGGATCAGCCTGGTAAACACAAACTATATTAAAACCAATTAAAGTTGAAGCAGATGAAATTAGTGACAATATAAAATTAGAAAATCACAGATATCGGGATAAAAAAGGTGTCTAATGATAGATAATTTGTTTAATATATTAAGATTTTACAATTAAAAGTAGCAAACACAATTCACTCTCAACAAATACGATTTTAAATACTAAGGTAAAAAGTATTCAATTGTATTGACCATACACTTACTTGAACATTGCCAGGCTTTCCTGGTAACCCTCTTCATCGAATCCCTAAACAAGAGGGAAAGTATTAGTAATGAATATGTATAAGATAACACAGAAACAAAGACAATGCAGTATATTTAAATGTTGTAAATATTCCTCATATGCAGCCATATTAATAATGTTTTCTCAGATGTTATCAATTTAGGTTAAACCAAACTTATTTTCACTTCATTTTGAAATTCCATTTGCATGTTTTTAAATGTCTTGACAGTTTTTGTCCTAATTATTATTATTTCAGTAATCATTTTAGGGATTTCTAACATGTCAAGTACATCCTGCGAATATTTTAGTACTGAACACATAATACACATGACGGATAAATCCCTGAAACCATGGTTACAAATGCTGTGGTCGCTTTGATTCCGTGCTTGAAAGGACTAATTTGCGAAGGTTGGATTCGAAACAAAAACGTTCTACCGTTTGCTTGAAACATTGAAAATAAGTATATAAATAACAACAATGGGTCGTATATGTCAACAAATATTGACTCATAGCACAATGATATGATCCTCTCCCAATCTATAAAAGTGATTTCTGTGTAAAATAGGATTACTGTACAAGATTCAGTTCACACCCATCCTCTTCCTGCAGGTAACAATCAATGATCCTATCCAGGAGATTCCCCTTGATATCACGATGACTGAATCAATGCAACCCAATGTACTATTACATTGGTGCGATGCAGGGACATGTTCCGTCCTTTTTATAACATGATTCCGTCAACCTGAGTAGCCATTTCAATTGAGCTGCAGGGTTTATTCTATATTCTGGTCACTCGTCTCTCAATATGTGCTTTTTTTTAAAGAAATAACGGGTGGTGGAGTGGTGGAGGGGGGGGGGAGGGAGGGTGGGGCGGACTAAGACCAATGTTTAGTGGTGCTAAAAGCGCTGCCCTGTGAATACCCCCCCCCCACGGTCAATAGCCTGCTTAATACGGATGGTCAGTGGTCTGGTTGGATCCGTAGACATATTGCTTAAGTAATTAAAACTCCTGAAATTAAATACAAAACTATACTGATTTAACAACGATGTTCCGAAAAATTATTCGCGATCATAATACACTCCCGTCCCTTTACCGCGGCATCCGGGCTTCTGTGGTTACCATAGTACTAACGCCTGGGGAAACTGTCAGTATGTAGGTACTAGGCCCCCCACGGTCAATAGCCTGCTTAATACGGATGGTCAGTGGTCTGGTTGGATCCGTAGACATATTGCTTAAGTAATTAAAACTCCTGAAATTAAATACATAACTATACTGCTTTAACAACGATGTTCCGAAAAATTATTCGCGATCATAATACACTCCCGTCCCCTTTCCGCGGCATCCGGGCTGCTGTGGTTACCATAGTACTAACGCCTGGGGAAACTGTGAGTATGTAGGTACTAGGCCCATAGTAACAGTCAATCGTGACCTCGTATTGTGTTATGAGATAGATGGGAGAGATTGGAGAGATATTGAGTAATTAAGAGACATATTTATTTCATTTTTCAGGCCTTTTGTTAAACCAGGATTTGTTTGGACAAAGAAGACCCTCAAAACCCTGTCAAACAAGAAATTCAGATTACATTCTTAGAAGTTTCTTACTATATTAGTAGTTTCTCTGTACAATATCAGTAAAGCGATCCTTAATTCAAACGTGTTTGACCGTTTAATGTTCGACATCCAAGGGCAATTTGCTTCATTTATCCATTAACATGAATATAGCTATAGATTTATGTAATTAATATTTTTCCTGCATCTCCATGGTTACACATTACGGTTATGTCTGAGATGTCTACAGACATATCATATCAAGATGAGTTACAACTATTACACTATGAGTGACTTCTAAAACTACGGCGAAGAAAGTTAGTGGAGAGAGATGGGGTTAATTTACATCTCCATCCAAATTGGGTAACATATTCTAGTTTTAAACAATTTAGTCTGACGAGTCCTCCCTCTCTCCATCTTAACACAATGAACTCAAAGCCACAAGTTGTCTGCCTTTCAGGAGAAATACTTCATCACATCGACTTATCCGTCACCTGCATAGTGAGGACACACTCAACTTCCATTAGTACAATTTCGTATATACAATTATGTATGCAGCATTAATACGCCCTAGCTGCATGTGTAAGCTACAATGGTATTTTAAAACGGGCCCTATAGGGAGAAAGATAAAACGTGCTTTGAAATCAGCTTTCTGTTAATTCTGAACAAACTTTGACATCGTTAATAAACGCCCGTAAGAACATAATTTGTAAGCTGGATTAATCAGGTTTTCAATACATATAATGTAAACAAAAGAAGGAACGACATGTTAAAGATTCATGTTTTCATGGAAAATTCCAAAATATAATTTAATGTAGACGGGAAATAGATGTTTTATATTAATTCCTTGCTACGTCATTTTGACAAACATTAGAAAGAGTTGGTATACTTTTCAGAAATTGGCTTTCATATTGAAGGAAACAGACTAAAAACCATCGTAAAAAACTGTAACTGTATCAGGTTGTGATAAATTGTAATTAATTGAGATATGAACCAACGTATACCTTCTTGAAATCTTACTTGAGGCTTTGAACTGACACAAATTTGAAAACTATATCGCTAAATTTGAATTTGTATTTTTTTGTTTAAACTTTCATGTTGGCAGAGAGCCAACTCTCATGCACGCACGCCGGTTAATCTCAAATCACATTAGTTCGTTAGCGACATACACCGCTGCTGTCATGTCATAATTGTCATTTATATCAAGGGACCCTGTATGACGTCATCAATCAGACACTAAAAACATCAAGTGTTAATTTTTTTTTTATAGTTTCCTTGTATCTCATATAACAACAGTTTGCTCCGAGTTATTAATTTATTCCACGGTGGACACTCTCGTATACTAATGATGCTATAACCCAACGGATATACCTTCACAATCCGGTAAATAATCTTGCTCCTAGACTCACTCACATTTACCGACATAGATGACCAGTTTATCTCGTCAATTTCAATAGTTAATATGTTCCTGTTTGACGGGTATGTGATGATGCTTACATGCAAACTGTATTGCATCGTTTACCAAATTTCTGCGAGAAGCTTATCTCCTCTTTAACCATCCCCAACCCCTCTCCGACCACAGAGAGTGATTATAATGATTTTATATTTTCAAAGAATACCGGATTAGGTATTTATGAGCAGGTTAAGTATAGCCTTCTAGAGTTAGCCGTTTATGTGTAGAGACAACTGTTGAATCGTCATCGGACATTTAATGATGTTAATGTAATTATGATTTTCTTATGTGACAATAAAGGTGACTTTTAATTTTGTTTGTGTCAGTTCCTTTCACAGTCAATATTCTGTGGACATTTGTTTCGCAAAGAAATAAATAAACAAAGGATTTACTATAAGAAATTTTAAAAAACAGCTTTTTTTTTGGAACTAGTGAAGAAAATATGATCTTTAATTCAGAGTGAAATAAAATAGTCATTTAGCATATGACGAGGGGGGGGGGGGGTTAGACACCTGAGGTATTTAAAAGTTAATATTCTAATATTGTGTGAGGCTACTAACCCCCATATCATCGAACTTAATCTTGTAGTTTTTAAACGTTAATCTGTTTCTGTGTTTCGCATGTATGTGACTG
Organism: Apostichopus californicus; assembly: GCA_020650975.1. Taxonomy (NCBI): domain Eukaryota; kingdom Metazoa; phylum Echinodermata; class Holothuroidea; order Aspidochirotida; family Stichopodidae; genus Apostichopus; species Apostichopus californicus. The sequence goes on from JAIPMN010018874.1 coordinate 14,347, forward strand.
TGTGTGCGGGAGTAACATACATATTTAAGCCGCATCGAAAATTGACATTCAGAACAGTGATATCCATCATTACCAGATATAAACTTGTAACTGGCCTTTTTATATTCCCTGTGCGATATACGTCAATTATAAATCTTTCCTCTCTGATTAGAAATGAATTATCATACTCTTTATTCCTATTTCTTTTTCTACAGTAATTAACACCTCCTTGCCTGTTACTTAATTACCGTTACTAATTAAAAGGAACGTGAATCTATGTCTCTCTTACCTCTTCTCCTGGTAGATTACCCTCTAAGTCACAGTCCTGAAAGGAAGAGTTGTTATCATGAGATGTTAAAATTTTGTCTCAGGAACATATATAATAATGCGAAGCAAAATATATAAATAATAGTATGATATATATTCACAAATATGACAGTAAACTATTCCTGACAAGTAAACGCACATCTGCATTGAGCACACTAAAGTCAATATAGGAGACATACTCGTCACTGTAAGATGCACGTACTTAATCAAATGAATACAAGCATCAGCTTTATTGGGAAGATACATTAATTTAAACTCGTCATTACACACAGTGTGACGTCATAATGATGATTATCAGATGGGTACCATTGGCAACAGAGAAGATGAAGCGTAAGAAAATGAGGGCAGTATTCAAAGATAGAACTCAGAACATCATGGTTGGATCGATTTAATGATATTGGTTAGCCCACATAGCAGCATATTGGTTATCCCCCCCTTCCCTCCCTTCGTCTTAGATGGTATGTTTCTATCGTCTTGTTATAAAACCAGCATATATTTTTTTCTTCTAAATTTACCCTGTGTATGTATATATGTTAAATTGGATGTGTGCACATCCGCACGAAATCATTTAGACGGTCTGTAAATAAAAAAAAATATTAAGAGCGGGTTCATGCAACCGATACGCCCTGTGTGTCTATCAGACTATTATAGGCCAAAACCTTGCGAGCTCGACATTGCTTTGTCCCTATATACTGACTGGATTATGACTTGTTTGGGTTGCTCATATACTCTACAGAACTATGTTGGACTCGAGAGTACCATCCTCGAATCAAGTAGTCTCGGACTCGGAATCAGGAAATATAGGACTCAACTATATACATCAGAGTGTTTCTTATACTATAACATACAGACATATTGACTGGTTCTGATGGAAAGAGTACTTATAACAATAGGAACCACGTGAGGATACAAGGCCCGGATGTTGAATTATATTACCGACATGAACTATTCGTATTGAACACCCACTGTATCCTGCGCGTAAGGGTATTTTAGTTAAATGTAATACAAATTTGCACACTCTTCATATCTTGTAGAAAAATGGAATAAAGCCATTCAGAAATATTTTCTTTGCTTTGCTGTAAAGTTTATTCAAACAGAACACTAGAACTCTTGTACATTATTTGTGAAACATACGTTGTCAAGTATTTATTAACCTTTAACTTTCTTATCTTAACGTTCATGTTGATGTTGATTTCTTAGTTTTTGGTTCTTATGTTTATAAATATTGCCTTTTTATACTGGCGATAACGGAAATGAAATGAACAATATATGCGGCTTCTGTAAAATTCGAGTTAGATATTTCTTACGGAAGCTCTAAGTGTACATGTTATGTTCAACGGTATATTAATATTATAAAAGTTACTATGAACCTGACCGCTTGTAATGAGTCTCAGCAGGCGATGAAAACAGAAACAACTTCAGCCCCAATTCTTACATGTATGAAATGGATGAAGCTAGTATGTACATATGGTATGCCATTTGTGATAGGTCCGATTTAAGTTCCGATGCTGGTTACAAAGCAAACATGTTTCTCATGAGTTTAAGTATCCATCCAAGTTATAATAATTTATCAAACTGATGAAACGTTTGTGAGCTATTTGGTGGCGGTTAAGTTGATACTGTAAACGAAACCAGCTATTTTAATGCTACATTACTTCAGTTAATCTTGTCATCCAACCATTGTTGTAAACGGATCATCCAGCTTCTCCAAAGAAGAGTCTAATGCACATTTAAGAAGCTTTTAACAAATGCAGAAAGCAATGTACGGCAAAGGCTTAGAATCTTTATAGCCGTGACGCAGTATCTTGAAGAAAAAAAATCAGATTCTTTTTGAACATTGTGTTTGTACACAGCGTCACAAAATCCGCGTATATTTATTAGTTACCCTGGTATGTACACAACAGAACGAAGCAGTAGGATATCCACCCCCCCCCCCCTCCATACTGACTGGTATTACAGTCTTGATATGTAAATGTGCGGGGAAAGTGATTTAATCACAGCTCCACCAAATCATCGGTTATGATGTACCACACAGAGCGAATCTAGTGCCACTTACATAATATATTACCGATATCTTATTCTATAGTTTATTCTAAATAGTGAATATGTGAGTTTCACGAATTTCAAAATAATCTTCAATTTTCTTTTCTTTATATCAATTAATGTATCACTTCTTCCTTCATTTATATCAATCACCACATTGTCCAGCATTAGCACTCTGGAAAACAGTGAGTCTGATGTTTACAATCAATTACGTTTATCATGCACTCCACACAAAATGATAGGCAATGTAAACCAGTGTCTATTAGGATTTTACAACCATAAAAGTACAACACTGTTGAATCGCCATGCTTTGCATCAGTCACCAGTTCATCCTCATTTCTGACATTTAAGCTCCAAGTATTTGATGTCCTATTTACAGTAGTGTACTTGAGACCGTCGCAAAAATATGTACTTCGATAAATAAATGTTTAAACAGTAGAGATCCTTAAATCCCTTGAATCTACTAGAGAGAACAGTGTTAATTTATTACCAAAATTTACTTAAGTTGTACGTAAGTCATGTATACACTAATCTGGATAAATAATAACTTAAACTATAGTTATCATTTAAATCTCTTGAACTTTTAGAGAGAACAGAGTTTATAAGTGAGTAAGATTGAACTTAAAAAAATAGTAACAAAAATGGACTTTCAAAACATCTGTACTTTGTGCTGTTTTACTAAAATCTGCTTGTAGCAAACTTGACCGTTATCGGAGAGAGAAGAAACATAATGTTACGTCAGTCCACCAAAATCCCACCAGGGATGATTAAAGTAACTTTTTTCAACAAACAAATATCAGTGACACTAACTTGGTGGGACACAGATTGTCTAAATCTGGCTAAACGACAAATAATACACTACTCAGGAGGAGTCACGTGATTGTAGCAACGAATCTAGATCTCTTAGCTTGTTGCAGGGTATCCAATAATTCTGCAAATATTACATGGCTTGGTCAAATTTTACAACCTATTAAGTAATAGGCAGTTTTATTTCAGTTTCATAAAAACGTTCACCCAATGTCTTATTTTTCACCTTTATTTTTCGTTAATCATAACCTAATTTGTGACTTAGTTATCATAAGTTTGGGGTCAAAATCACCCAAACATCTGTCTCGCTAATTAGCTGCTAATATTCTCAATTCATCATCCTGTACATTGGACCTTAGTCGCTAAAACAACCAAACAAATCGTAACAGTTAAGTTGTTCAGTAATTTCTGGAATGAAGACAAATTATTTAAAGCTACTATCATTTAGAATGGAAATGATGCATGGAAGGCACCCTTAAAAATGAACAAATCCACTCCAAGAACAGCGGCAGCTATACAGGAGCAGTTATACAGGCTCAGCGATATGGGGCACATATAGGTGCAGCTTTACGTGCGGGGGCCGCTAAACGGGGGTAACTATACGGCGGCAGTTTTACGGGGCAGTTATGCGGGTGCAGCTAGACGTGGCGTCAATAGCAACAATACAGGGGCGGCAATACGGGGCAGCTATATAGTCGCAGTTATATGGGGGCAGATATACGGGGGTAGCTATACAGGGGCGACGATAAGAGGCAGCAATAAAATGGCAGTTATACGGGGACAGATAAACGAGGAAGATATAAGGGGAAGCTATACGGGGCGGCTATATAGGGGCAGCTACACGTGGTCATTATACAGGGACAGCTATACGGGGCAGCTATACGGGAGAACAACTACGGGGGTAGCTATACGGGGGATGCTATACAGGGGCAGCCATACGGGGCAGCTAATCGGGGCAGCTAATCGGGGCAGCTATACGGGGGCAGCTTTAACGGCACAGTTATTCAGGGGTATCTAGAAGTGGCAGTTATACGGGGGCAGATATACAAGTGCGGCTATACGGACAGCTATATAGGGGCAGTTATACGGGGGCAGATATACGGTAGAAGATATACGGGGAAGTTATATAAGGGTAGCTATACGGAGGAAGCTATATGGGCCAGCTATACTGGGGAACCTATCAATGGGGCAGCTATACGGGGGTAGTTATACGGGGGCAAATATACAGGGCAGCTATACAGGGGCAGCTATACGGGGCATCTATACAGGAGTGGCAAAACGTGGCAGACATACAGAGGCAGTTATACGGGGAAAATAAACGGGGAAGCAATAAAGGGCAGCTATATATGGACAGATATACGGGCAGCTAAACGGGGACAGTTATATGGGGGCGGCAATGCGGGGCAGCTATAAAGGGGCAATTATAAAGTGGCAGATATACGGGCAAGCTAGATGGGGCAGCTATACAGGGGTAGCTATACGGGGGCATCTATACAGGGGCAGCAAAACGTGGGAGACATACAGAGGCAGTTATACGTGGAAAATAAACGGGGAAGCAATAAAGGGCAGCTATATATGGACAGATATACGGGGACAGTTATTCGGGGGCGGCAATGCGGGGCAGCTATAAAGGGGCAATTATAAAGTGGCAGATAAACGGGCAAGCTAGATGGGGCAGCTATACAGGGGTAGCTATACGGGGCAGCTTCAAGGGGCAGCTATACAGGGACAGCTATATAGGGGCAGCTTTACGGGGGTTGTTACACGGGGGCAGCAATATTTGGGTAGCTATACGGGGAAAGCTCTACGACGGAAGATATGCAGGGAAGCTAGGAGGGGAGCTATATATGTGCAGTAATACGGCATAGCTAAACGGGGGCAGCTATACGAGCCCAGCTATATAGGTGCGGCAAAACGGGGCAGCTATATAGAGGCAGTTATACGTGGGCTGATATACGGGGAAGCTATACGGAGAAAGATATGCGGGGAAGCTATATGAGGAGCTATATAGGTGCAGTTATTCGGCGGAGCTAAACGGGGGTAGCTATAAAAGGGCAGCTGGACGTGGCAGTAAAGCGGGCCCAGCTGTACAGGGGTTTAGAGGGGAAGCTATATAGGGGCATTTATACGGGGAAGATAAAAGTGGCAGCTATATACGGGGGCACATATAGATATAGGAGCAGCTATACAGGGGTTGTTATACGTGGGCAACGATACAGGGGCAGCTACACGGGGGCATCTATACGAGGGCAGTTATTAAGGGGCGGCTATAGGGGTAGCTTTACAGGGGCATATATACGGGGAAAGCTACAGTAAGCTACAAGGTCAGTTAAAAGGACAGTTATGCGACTGTTCCAATGTTGTATGTGCTATGGTTAACATTTTCTTCGAAATTAAATGAACATAACAAATTACCTGACATTGTTCATGACTTTCTACGGTTTCACCAGAATCCAGACTTGAAGCCAATTGGAGGTACATTCACAACTCACACAAAAACAAACACGGCATATACATCAACATATAGTACAGTATGTAACAAACCTGCAGTGTACCTTTTAGCTAAACAGGGCTTTTTTTTTTACAATACTTGTTATATCAACGGTGTCTTTGATATGGAAGTGATACGGGTGTGTCAGTAGATATCTTAGTTTTATTATTGCTGAATGACATTCAGGAAAACATTGCTCTCAACACCCCATCTCCTCTGTTCTCCTTTACAGCTCCCATCCATCAGTTTTCTCATTATTTTTGAATTCCGGTTTTTCCTTTAATGTTGCGAAAGATAACGTTGTATCTTTACAAGCTGAACTACTAGAATCGAGTATCACAAAATTTCTGTATCTTTCCATGCAGTGCAACTTTCAAGAAATGAATTTTAGGATTTAAAAAAAAATTATACATCATCAACAATATAGCAGTTGTCTTAGGACGTTATGGAGGAGTGAAGCTAAAAACCTGATTAGATTGATTTTCATCCTTATACTTTAATATAAGTGAATATGTTTCATTGTTATTAATATATACTTGAGGAGAATTGTTATCATGATAAAATAGTTGTTTGAGTAATGAGGGCAACAAAGGGCTACCTTCAGGGTCAGAAGGAAGTACATTAGACCAAAGTTATGCAATAGAAGATAGAGGAAGGGATCAGAAAGTCATGTTGTATTAGTCATTTTGAAGTTCATACAGACTACAACCCACCCCCTCCCATCCCACCACCGGAACCAGTTCGAATAATGGTAAAATATATGTGCTTATTAAGCTTATACTTCTGACAGCAGTCGAGTACATTTAAGTGACAGATGTTATCACCATATTGATATTAATGATTAGTGTGAATGAAAAGACAGAAGTCGGTCGTGTATTATTAGAAATAACTGCCATAAAGGTGAATTATCTCTCACCTTCCATCCACCGGTCTGCAAACCCAGACGACGAGAAGAATATAAGCGATAATTCCAAACTGTATGAATAAAACAACAGAGACCAATGTTAAGAATCAGTGCAGATTTATTCTTCATTGGTCTGGTTTGAAATCATAAACATTAATTTAATTTGATTTATGTTGGCTCTCGATGATAACCTCACATCAGCTGAGTAATCGATCTAGTAACTTCCGTAATTTACTATCATGATCATCTAAGTTATATAAGGTGATCAGTTTACAATCTTTATATCTCAGTAGGATTCCTGATCAGTTTACTGTCGTTATTCTCTTAGTTATATAACCATTCAGTTTAGAATTGTTATCATCTCATTAATATTACAGATTAGTTGTACAATTATCCTACATAAAATATGTTAAACACCTCAAATTGGAACAATTGTTTAACTTAATTAAGATCATGATTGTCGAGTATTTGATGCTCAGATCAAGAATAATAATCCATGAGACGATCAGACGATCAGAACATCAGTGACGTCATCACAGACCATGAAAGCCAATATTTACATATCGGCGCTTTTTTAGGTATGTTTGTTTTCAACTGTATAAAGACTAAACACATCAATCTATCTACGTGTACTTTACGGAAGAGGAAGGTATGTATAATCTGTCTTTATGACTTGACATACAATTACAACATTGAACAATAACACTGTCCAAACTTCTAAGATGTTTAGAGAAACCTATGCCACAGTATGTTATCGACAGAAGTGTTGAGGGAGACGAACAATCCTTACATGTGAACAAATATGAATGAGGATATTATATCAATATAAATTATGATTCATATCGTGGTTTTTCTTGTTGATCATCAATAACGCCGTGACAAAACTACAACACGAACTGAACAGAAATATCAGCATCAATTGTATACCATTACAATACTGGTTGAATTGAAATAGAACAGACCGTTGTAACATCCCTTTGTTTCTGTTTGTTGACATTTTCAGATTCGGGAATTTGAATGAGAGCCGAGTCTATTGCAGCTTATATTACAAAGATAACATAGTTGCAGTGCGCACTCTATTAAATAATCAGCCGTTTTACCGCTTCAGATCTACCCACCTGCTATACCTAACTACACGTCCCTAGTGTTACGGTTAATGATTCAGTAACAATACTGGTAAACGATATGACAAATGCTCATTTCCACTAAACTCAAGAAACTAGTTTGAATAACCACGATAATTTATTTGTCATCAGAGACTTTACCATAGCCTGCAGCATAGGTGCATCTATGGCAGTTTACTTGATCCAAGCGAAGCATGAATACTTACTCTTGAGCAATACTTTTATTCTATTAGTAAGAACATTCCCCAAACACAACGTATATTGCATTACAGTAAGACGCACCAATACGGCAGCTCCTTAGTTAAATACCTCAATAAAGAAAAAGAAAAAGACGATAACAACCAACGAGAAAATATCACATGAGCAAGAAGCTTGGAGCCAAATATTTATACCTCCCTCCTGCACCCGACCACTCGCCTGTATCCGTTTCTGCTTAGTAATGCTATCGTTTGTTTGAACTAACTTTAACGAATACAATGAATCATGTTAATATTGTATAGACGTCTGTATATAAGATGGTGGACCACACAGTTGATAACATTCAATTAAAAAATATTACTGAACTTTTCTTGTATTTACGTGCTGACCGATGAATTAGACTACTTAAATTGTATCTACCCTGAATCCCTCTCTAACTAATACTTGCAAGATCATTGGTGACTATAATAAACACAGTAACCTCCCTTACTCAATAATATTTAATATTTCTTTATGACATTTTAGCATCTCAGCGAAAATCAAACAAAAATGTTAAGTTAAAATTTAGAATAATAATACGCGTTAAATGGAGATAATTATACATCGTTACCTCATCAAGTGATACTAATATAAAACTGTACCGAATCGATAAACAGTATGTTTATTGATGGCTTGAAAACGAAACTAATACTCATCAGATAAAAGTAAAACCTTACATTCACATTTAGCTTTGCATGCAGATTTACAGACCAAAAATGTAAATTATATATTTTTCTTTGATAGTTTCTTGTTATCAAAGGGTGTTATGCAAAGTCCCCGGTAGCTGCATAAACTTTAATATAAGTTTTCAGGAAGAAGCTAAACCTCAACATTGTACAGAACGTGTCTCAGAGCCTTAGCGGGGTCGATGGGCTAAAGTCCCGGGACACAGCAGCATGTTTAGATCTGCTGGACTTCAGCTGCAGCGTTTGCAGGTATGTTTCGTTCTCTTGCAGAAATGTTAAAACACAAACATATATGTATTTTCAGCCGATTGAAGTGCAAGGCGCTGCTGTGTGTGCGTGTGTGTTTTTTTTTGAGGGGTGGGGGGACGCCTCTGGAAGCTACAACATTTTATTAGCCAAATATTATTCAAATCTGGGAAAATGTAGACATAAAGGAGTAACAGAGAGACCGACTCTGTTTTCTTTTCTAAATGTACGACCACGCTGAATTTGTCTTCAATTGTCGACCGACTTGGCATCAAGTTGAGACAGAGTTTTGATGTTCTCCGGGGGCGCAGTGTGACCCCCAGCACTCCTGTTCGTATGCCTATAAGGTCGCGTTCTCAATTAATAATTGGGAAACTCTAGTTTCCCATTTACAAATACAGTTTTAGTGTAAGCAAAGATCTCTTTCACTATCATATTGGTCACACAAAGGCGTTCATTCTTAACTTTACAATTTAAAAAAGATATATATATGATAAGAAACATATATATACTTAAATTTATACTGATAGTTCAAATCAGTTTCTGCTTGGTTGACATGACAACTATGATAATGACAAATATGTGAAATGAAAGAAATATGTGCCCGTTCTATTTCAAGGGAAATCATTCATGGATGCTAATGTTCGCCAATACGTGTAGATTTTTCACTTTTCAAGCGCCTATCGAGAGGTTATGGGGTGCCCCTCCCCTCACACACGCACCTGTATTTCAAACTAAAACTAGCATTTCAAAGTAGTTAAAGCACAACGTTGCATTTATACTTTTATATTATACATGATATGCGTCAAACAATGCATCACAAGGTATTGCTTGAAATCTATAGTTTCCCTTTTTCTGGGGAAGGATCACCCTCCCCCCCCCCCTCCCGACAGACCATGTCGGCTTTAACGACCCCCTGTACAAAACAGAACGAGTGTCATATCTTTGCCTTTGTAAGTCTTTGATGTTATAATATTGAGCTAATGTTACCTTTTATGATATTTCGAGTACGGTACATCTAGTCCCAACGGTTCCTTTACATTTTTGATCTCTGTCTTGTTTTTGCTTATATCTTTTTAAACACTTTGCAGCCTTAATTTTTATTTTAATAATTAATATTGCGTCGCAAATATATACATTTGCTCCATTTATTTTTAATTTATTTATTCTTGTTTAATATGTTTTGTCTCGTTATTGTACACGGCCAGTGAAATCCACTGATACAGATGTTGCTTTTTTTAGATATATTCGGAGACAATCGGAGATATTCGGTTTACAAAGGGATCACGGGCCAGAACTAACAGTCTACGGTAGGCTAATAGGCCTATATCTTTCTCCAAAATTTCAAATATCACTAATCCTGAGTTAGGTGACAGCCCGATATTCATAAGGTTCAATATTCACAAGGTTCATTGTTCATAAGGGTCATCATTCATAAGGTTCATTGTTCATAAGGTTCGCTATTCATTATGAGCAAAAAGGTTCATTGTTCATAAGGTTCGTTATTCATAATGACAAAAAAGGTTCGTTGTTCATAATTGGTAAAAGGGTTCGATATTCATAATGGTGAAAAAGGCTCGTTATTCATAATAGGACGAAGGGTTCGATATTCATAATAGAGCAAAGGGTTCGTAATCCATAATAGACAAAAGGGTTCGTTATTCATAATAGGAGGAAAGGTTCGATATTCATAATGAAACAAAGTGTCTGTTATTCATAATAGGCCTAGCCAATAAGGTTCGGTAACATTCACAATGAGGAAAAGGACCCCCTTTAGGAAACGTACAAGTTTATGCCGTTTCCGTACAAGTCGGTAGGAAATCGTAAAAAATTGCATACGAAGTGTACACAAATGTATTTGAATATTTTTGCATAATAGCATGCATATTAATCAGGCCGATTTCGCAATCGAGCCAAACAAAATGGTGTTGAAATAACCCGACTAGAAGATATATTTTGTAGATTTCGACGGGACAAATCGAACGGTGCAAAACCATCCAAATTGGACATCGGGAAGGTCAAAATGGTTAGTGTCATGTGCGGTTCGCTGTGTGGTTAAGGAGTGTACAAGATGAGCACTAGCGTTCAGGAGTTGAACACAGTGGCGTCGCCAAGAGGGGGCCAGGGAGGCATGTGCCTCCTGGAAAACCTTGTGCCCCCCGTGTGCCCCCCCCCCCCTCCAACTGAGATTTGGGCTTTAAAAAAAGATGAGAAATACAGGAAGGAGAGAGGACTGGCCCGAAGTAATATGTCGAAAATGTAAGTTTTGCTGCAGGGTGTAGGGTGAAGCATGGTCTTGATAGTGTGTGGCTCATATTCTCTGCAAAATGATGCATCCGCCACCATTTGGTGGTGCCCCCCATAGAACTGTTGCGCCCCTGTGCCCCCCCCCCCCCACTCCCCCGAATGAAAAGTCTGTTGAGGCCACTGGTTGAACACTATAGGCGTCCGCGAAGATGGAGGTCTTTTGTACTTGTATGACGCACTTCCCTCCTATTATGAATAAAGAACCTTTTTGTCCATTATGGATATCGAACCGTTTTGCCCATTGTGAATATCGAACCTTTGTTTCCATTATGGATACCGGACCTTATGAATTATGATCCCTTTTATTATGAATAACGAACCTTTATTTCCATTATGAATAGCGAAGCTTTTTATCGTAAAAATGCACGTTATGAATAACGAACCTTATGAACAATGACCAATGCGAATAGCGGACCTTATGAATATCGGGCAGACCCCCTGAGTTACATCAGTTCCCTTGTTGTAGTACGAATAATTCACATATACCGTTGTGTAAGTAACTAAACTTAGGACTGTGTCAAGTATTGTGTTGATTTCGTTTGCTTTGACAAGAATTAAGTTAGACTTCGCGGATTTATTCTGCAATTCAGATTGAAAGAATAGTTTCTGCGGAGGTGTGTTGGTGTTGGTATGTGTGTGTTTGCCGGGGGGGGGGGGGGGGTGAATAACTCCGAGTAGTGGAACATGTACTTTTATTGGAAGGGCAAAGCACAACATTACTTCAAAGCCCTCCAACACCTTAAACAATAATTGTCGCAGTGTAATTAAGTTGCCCAAAGTGTATGATACCACTTCATTTGGTAAAGAGATTTAAAGCATCACTTGATGTGATGGCTACTCACAAAAACATCTTATAGGGCAGTGATCTCAAATACTCGAAATGAAAGGAATATGACTTAAATCTTAGATCAAGCAAGCTTAGCAATATTAAGTGTTGTTATATTTCTATTATTCGGTTCGTTGTTTACCATCACAAGACTCTGTCTTGGTTTTCTCCGTCATACACTATTGCAGTCATGTGTTGCTGATTCATTACTCTCTTGTTTGTGAATCAACAACAATCTACAAGTCAACAGACGTTCACATAGTTGGTAAAACCGTTAAATAAATGTAAGAAACTGACTATCATGACATCGTTGTGACCTACCTTTCACGTTTCTTGCTCTCAGGGATAATGGAATGGATCTAACCGGAATATTGTATGGCAGATCGTATGGAGCAAACCTATGGATAGAAGTAGAGTAATCATCGTGTTAGATTAGATGATGTAGAGGAATATCCTCCTAGTCTGGTTTATTGTTTACCAAATAAATGAAGATAAACAAAGTAAACAAGAAATAACAAGGAAGAAGATCACATCTGATTGATCAATCTGATCAGAATGAAGTCTGTGTTTCAAAGATTCCACGAAAAATAAAGTAAAATGTTCACACTAATGTAGATAATGATGGTGATAGTTTGAACTGCTGTATGTAAATTGTATGTGATTGATAGTAATTGTGAAATGTATAGCCGTCCACATTATCAGAATTGGCTAAATTGTTTATATGTTTAACTTTACAATTAACTTAAAGTCGTTTAGGCATGTATTAATACAACATTGTACACCGCAAACGGAGTTATATAGGTTCCCTGTAACAACCGCACGCTCGTATCACGTGATTTACATTGTATGTTATTTTCGGTAAATGTATTGATTTTATAGTTTGTCTTCGTGAATCTGTCTCACTTTAAATGAGAACTTAAGTGTCTCAGAGTGTTAGAGTTCAATTTTAAAATATGAAATATAGAATTAATGAAACTTAACGGTAAAATATTGTTTCTTGATCTCAAAATAGTTTAAGATGCTACAAATTACATATTTTCAACTCAATGGCGGGGTGAAAAACCTGCAAAAACTTGCACTGAAACGGAGGAAGAATAGATGGGTAGGAGGGT
>JAIPMN010018876.1:0-11386 GCA_020650975.1 Apostichopus californicus
AAAAGGGGAAGGGTGTGTATACGCCTCACCCCCAGTCATGATACTATATTTTTTATCTCCCAAAGGTTGTCTGAATTAGCTTTACATCAGGCATATTTAGCCAAAGTTATGGTAAATAAGCACCCCTTATTCAACAGATGTTCGATGAAGTAAGCACCCATTACTTCACTGACGATCAGGTAAGTAAAGACCAACATGTGTCAAGTATTCAACCTGCAATTGGGTAAAAAGGTAAGAGCACCTTTTTCACTGAACCAACAATTGGGTAAATACAATTCAGTGCAACGCTTATTGAACCTACGATCGGTTAATAAGCACCAAGCAAGCTTATGGTAAATAAGCAATAGCGCCATTTTTAATCTTATCAAACCGACCATCAGATGATAGCTCCAACCATTTTGATTTGCAAAATTGGTACAACTAATGTAGGTATATACTGCCTAGGCATATAACATAAACGTCTCATAGACGGTCCAAACTTAAGTTGGCATTATGACAAGCGATTGCAGGATTCCCGCAATTTATCTAGTGGGTACCGCAATAATTCCTGATGGTACTTCCCTAAACTTGCACCATTACACTAGTTCCAAAACGAGCCAGATATAATAAAGTTTTGTTGATTTTTGTAAGGAGTAATGCGATTGGTCAAATCTTTCAAACAGAAAACACTGGCTTTGTTAGTTCGGCATGGTATGTATTGGTCGACCATGTGTACTGCAATGTATGCATAGGCCAATATGTGCACTAAATCTTGGTATGGGCATATGTACGTGCATCTAACAACCAACATCATGAATGTAAAAACACAAATCATTTTTAAAGTCCCCCAAAAATTTGAAAATCTCCCCCAAATAAATCGACCCCTCCCCCCCCCCTCTTTTTGAACATCCTAGCCTACAGCGCTCACACTGGTCCCAAAGTTGGTCATAGTAATATTACCAAAAATTGGCCACAGTGGTAATTGTATAACCTAGTCTTGGGCCTTCTGTGGAAAGGTCTAGACCTTACTGTTAGGAATACACTATCTGTTCTGGCTGAACCCAACCGAACGTCAAAAACCTAGTTAAACATAAGTTACACTTACACTACAGTTAGTAGTTACACTACAGTAGCCTAGGCCTAAGCCCTAACTTAATTTAGTATTCAAACGTTTCATGACAAAGTCAATTCTGCTCTTATAATATGCGTTACTTCACTTTTCTTTGCTATTGACCAAATCACCTCGGAATGATGTTAATTTTCGACGATGTAATCAAAGAGTAAACGACAAAGAAGAGAATTTGACGCAGACTTCGTGAGTGGTAACACCAAGTCCCCGCTGTTTATAATGGTAGTCCTGTTAGTGTTACTTGCAATCCTAGCTGGTTTCAGCATACAGTACGTGTAGTCATGTTGCAGACGACGCCAGGTCAATCCGAAAGTTGTCATAGTTGATAATATACGGAAGCATTTAAACGCCACACCACCACGGATGTGTTGCGTGTCGATCATAACTGTCAATTGGTCTGAAGTTTCTTACACAAATATGACCTCATTGACCTGTGTTTTTTTATTTCATGTGCAAAAAGAAGAAGAAAATAAAACAAGCATTTTTGCTGTCAGTATGCTGCTATGACATGACACCTATAGGCTATATAAAATTATCTGATTTGTCTACCTGCTGTCCGCAGTTTTACTTCCTGATGATCAGTATATTCTTCCGTAACTGTTTCCCAGACATCTTGCTGATTTCTGAATCTTGTGATGAACCAGTGCAAGCCAATTGGGTAATCTTTCATGTTTTGGAATTACTCTACAAGGTAGATGTAACATTAAGGCAATATATATATATTTAAGCTATATTTATATTTAAGCTGGGACGTACATTGACTAGAGACACGTTTGATTTGGCTCTAGCTTGGTTTGTGACACTATTACAAGTATTGACTATTGTAACAAATTATAGTTAGTAATGTATTGTACCACAGTCTACAAAGTTAAGCACAGGGCTAAGTAACATTGGCTCTGTAAGTACTTGTCTTTGTACTATTAGTACGTCATAACTTACAAACTGAGAGGCAACATTTATTGTTGAAGGCTATAAATTTATATGTTTGACCAGTTTATAGGCCTACAATCCTAGGACTTCACACCTTGGTAGTACTATACCAGCAGAAGTGCTACATTACGTACTAGACTATACATGTAGAGCCTGTTACGTGAATTCGATCCCACTACGACCTTCAGTCCTACGCTGCAGACTTGCTGTTGCTTTTCATAACCTGTCTTTTATAACACTGCAAACAGAATCTAGGCACAGTGGTAATTATTTGCACTTTGTGTAACTAAAGTCTGTATTTTATGCCCCTAGAACTGATGATCACCATTGCAAATACAGTAGATCAGATTGCTCGTTGTGGAACGATCATAGAGTGAATATTCATCACACCCTTTTTTGAATGGAAGGCCTGTTGGAGTAGAAAACCTCATGATTGAGACACTTATAAGGATATGGTTGCATACATTTTCCACAGTAGATTATGTTCTGACAAGTTTCATACAATTTTTAATTCTGCCGTAAAGTACTAATTTGGGAGCTCAATTTGTTGAACGAGATGGTACAATGTATCTTCTATATATACCCATGTGTGATACAGTTATTCACAAATTACCCACAGTAATAGATATTTCACGGATGTCCGGTGTTATACCCACTGTCATTGGTCATGGAACATTACTGAATAAGACATACATGTAGACAAGCGCTGTGAATCTATGAATATTCATCTGTGCATGAATGTGCAATGTGTCCAAAGTCTCGGTGGTGGTAGACAACAGGAGAGTGGGAACAGCCGGTGGGGAGGAATATACATTTGCAGAATATTTTAGTATGTTCGGGAAAGGGCTATTACAGCAATGACAAATTCGCCTAAATAGATTTTGCAGTCTATGGTCGTGCATGATTGTGTAGGATAAAATTTTACCAATGAGAGAGTTCAGCTATTGGCAGTTCAAATTCCAACTGGATCAAATGTGTCATTCCTCTTATAATATATTTTGGTACAGTAGCTGTACCAAACCAATAAATTGGGAGTAGTGACATAAAATACTTTGGAAAGATTGTACTATTTTTTCACCCCTCAAGTATTCATTTGGCTTTTCTTTACAGTTGTGAAATAAATCTGAACCATGGAGGCTGTAGCTGTAGACAAAATCGATAGTTCTTCGGGGAGGTTAAATACCTTGAGCCAGGAGCTATGGAATAACCCAGAATTATGTTTTGAAGAGCACCACGCCCATGAAATTCTGACAACATTCTTGGAGAAAGAAGGTTTTCAGGTTGGTTTAATGGATTTTAAAAAGGCATTACGAGATCTATGTATGTAGAGAACATCAGCAGAGGCTAACAAAACAAAAACACATTTTGATAATTATTTTACACAATCAGTCTTTGAGTCAAAGTGTCATGCCTTGTACATATTGATCAGTTCATTAGAAGAATTTATATTGAGGAGTAAGGAACCTTAAATAAAGCAAACAATAATCAGGGCAAATCTTAAAGGATTAATTCTGGTTGTCCCTCGGAGAACTGAGTCTTGCTTTTTGGTTGTCCGAAAAATGTAGCCAAGAATGTATATGCACACTGTAGGAGAGATGTGTAGGTTTTGTGAACAGAAAAATGCCAGGCTTTGTGTAGGGTGGATCAGAGGCCTATACATACCTCTATCCAAAGTGATGGGAGGGTGACATCAATTTATCATATATGGGGGGTATTTAGTAAGAGTGCAATCCAAATTTGATGTAAACAATATGTAAGGCAACCTTCATTGCAGTCCAAACAGAAAATTTGTTGCCTCAGGCAACCATTAAAAACTTTGCCTGTCATAATTATACCAAAACCAGGAGGGTGAGGGTGGAGGAGAGGAGAAGAATGATATTCCACCAACCCATGGAGCACCAACATTGTTTTTAACTCCTTATCTACTGTAGATTTCCTCATCTCCTAATGTAAATCTTACCTGTTTTATGTTGGATGTTGTTTCACCTCTGAATGTGCTTTTCTATAGAAGTTTTCTCTTTGTTTAACTGTTGTTTCAAATAGGACCGTAAAAGTTGTGTTGAGTGATGTATGAATTATTCAACGGTGATTATAAATATTGTTTGTGAGTTGAATAACATTTGATTCAATCCAATCATCCAAACTGGTACTAAATTAACCTAATACAGGCTGTATCTTCTCATTTACCAGGTTCAAAAACAATACATCCTCAAGACAGCCTTCAAGGCATCCTTTGGTAACGATGATGGACCTCAAATAGCTCTAATGGCTGAGTATGATGCTTTGCCAGACATTGGCCATGCATGCGGACATAATCTCATCGCAGAAGCTGCCATAGGTGCAGCACTTGGTGTTAAAGCCGCCCTTGAACAAATGAAGCAACCAAGAGGAAGAGTAAGTATCTAATATGGGAGTGGTGGCAGGGGGTTAACAATCTCTTTAAGAATGACCCAGATTCCCTACTTCCTACCCACCCACTTTACTCTTCTACGGTGTCTTCAAATTGACCCATTTAACTTCCAGTGTCATACTGGTTTAATATGAACACCATTGTGTTCTGTGTTCCTCCGAAACATGTCTCAATGTACTGGTTCCCTTTCTTTTGTACCCTGTGAGAGTGCACAGGATATGTAGGATATATGAGTCAATTGTACCCATCATAACCCATTTTCACTTCTCCTTATAACCCATTATTTTGAAATTCAATATTTTATGAGTATCTTTTGATTTGTCCACGCTCTGTCATTGCTCTTCTTCTTTGGCAAATTGTTCTCATTTTCTTAACAGCTGAGTTTATCATACTGAATGAGATAAAGCAAAACAGTTTTACAACCAAAAACATAAAAAATTTACCATTGTAATAAACCTAAAAGTCAGGTTGTTTAGCAGTTTCTGTTGCTTGGGTTGATTTGAGATTTAGAGGACATAGAGACTTTTGTACAAATGTAAGACAATTCACATAAACACTATTGTAAATTTTCCTTAAGAAGGAACAAACTTTGGGGAATTGGTTGAACCTTAAAATTGTAAATTATAGTTTTAGTCTTTAAAATCGGTAGTGAATTGCAGTATTTTGACAGATTGGTTGATGGTGATTTAACATGTGTGTGATTATATTGTGACTTCCATTACGATAAATAGCTGTGTATGTAACCCTACATAAAAATGTTTAAAAACAAAAATTAAAATTGGACTAAGATTTTCTTTTGTCATTTCAAAAGTAGCCTTTTGAAATTTTTGGTGTGATTTACTTCACACACAAATTGAGAGCTGTATAATTCACGATGCATTTGGGGGCTGGAAAAATTTATGAACCTGAGATAATAACTGTGTCTGCAGATTTTTATGAAAAGTTACTTTTGGATGTTAACCTTTACAATTCATGAACCTGAAAGAGATCAGTGTGCTGCAAATTCTTCAAATGCTAAAACTTAAGTTGTATTAAATTAAATTGCTTTAATGTTTTATTTTATAGAGCGTTGAAGCCTAAAGTGTTGAAGCTTACTGCCCATTGTAGATCATTGCGGGTGGTTGAACTAAACTAAACAGATCTATGAATCATTTCAGTTTACCTTATCTCTTCTTTAGTCGCAGAGTAAGTAACCACCATATTGTGGGAAATGTAACGTGCAATGCGGCATTAAATGTCTGCAGTCTGAATGAATGTGTACGTTAATGTAGTGCCTTCACATCAAGTCATCCTTGAAACATTGCAGGTAATTGTTCTAGGGACCCCTGCAGAAGAAGGAGGATGTGGCAAAGCATTGCTGATTAAAGGAACAGCTCTAGAGGGTATCGATGTGGCTATGATGGTACATCCTTACAAGGCTTCTATAGCTAAACCTAACAAACTTACATCCATCCAGTAAGTTGATCTGGTTTTGTAGCATTTATACTTAAATGGGATGTAGAGCAGCTTGGTTCCTATGTATAGTCTTTGACAAAGGGAAAGTCCAAAATCCTGGTTGAAATCATAGTGCGAGCTTGACTAGTTGGATTACTTCCAATTTGTAGGAAAACAGTTTTGTAATCCAGAGGCTTAGCTAATCCTCCACCAGTCTGCCTCCTTCTCCTTCTCTATATGCCTGCATCCACCTCTTTCTTCTGCCCCCTTCTAATCCATCCCAGCCTCTGCTGTTCCAAGCTGCATGTTAATGGTCATCAGGCTTGGTCCTAAATATTAGCATGCGAACAATTGCTAGAAGTTCTCAATTTAATTGTTTTTCCTAGAGGCCCTGATACTGCGTATTAGAGAGTGGGTGACCATTTATCTGACATTCTGGCATATTTGCTGGTAAATACTGATGACCTGTTTACCATTTTAGTGTGATTCAGAAAGATATGTGTCCCACAAATTTAATGTCTACCTTTGTGTCATTTGACAATCTTATGCCTAATTTCATTCTTTCTGGTACAGTAAACAAATGTAACAGGAAGACTGGGGTCTGCAACAGGTGGCCCTTTGCCCCCTATATCAACCCTCCCCGTTCCTTTTCTCTTGTTGTTAAGAGCTTGTCTTTACAGATGAATCAAGTTTTGCGATGTCATTGCTTATTTCAAACTTACTCCACAAAATGTTAAATTTCATTATTGCAAACAATAGTTTTGTTTGATACTCCAGTCTGTAAATAGAAGATGTCCAAATTTGTGAAAATTTTCTATCCCTGTTACATAATACATCACAAAACTATTCTTTTGTGTTGCTTCAGTTGAGTACCTGTATTTGCAAAGTAGCAGGAAGGAAAAAAGGAAAAAAAGTGTACGAATGAAGTTGATAGTTCATAGATTTGTACACCCTTGCAATAAAATGACTACCTTTACTGAATGTTAAGTCAGATATCTTACCAAGTTGGTTTGTGTGAGCAAGGCACCATGGCAAAGGGAAAAGTTGCAGCAGCTGCAAAATCCCCAGAAGCAAGGGCTTCATCAATATCAAACAATAGAGATTATCTCTGCAGATCAGCAGCACTGATCTGCAAAGCTCAGCAGATTATGTCTTATGCAGTCTGGCTGCAGGAAAGCTGCAGCTTTCTCATCCTCAATAACTGTAGAACCCTAAATCATGGAATGACCCATGTGTGTATGAATAACTGCTATGCAAACATTCTTGCAGTATGATATTAATATCCGTCACATTATGCTGATTTTGGAGTATCAACTGACATTTTCCTGGTACATTACAAGGCTTTCCTTTCTAATTCAATTTCCTTCCATTTCAGTCATTGTTATGTCGTGTTGGTTGTGACAATAGCAATGATAATGCATGTATACTCAATTCACTGGTTGCATTGCTTTTCTACATTGGATACTTTGCCTGCTTATACTGTAGCATGCTCAAACTAAAACAATTTATCAAAACTCATTTCATGATTGATGAGTATGAGTACTTTAACACCTGGGAAACTTTCATGAGCTCAAGTACGGAGTACTTGTAAAGCAGTATAAACTCAAGTACTTAGTTATATTGAAATGCTTTTCACTATTGCTCTGTAGCTTGGTAGCTCCTATTTCCTCAAATTGAACCGGCCTCGTTTTCATCATCACTCTGCTAAAATAGCAATCCATACAGCCAACATCAAAATGATGACTTCCACAGATTGCTCATGATGAAAAATATGTCAGTGAATGTGAAAAGTTCACATGGATTAACTGAAAATAACAATAATAATAAATGAGACTTATATAGCGCCAAATCAGTAGACAAAAGTCACAGCTCAAGGCGCTTTACAAAGAAAGTAAATTAATTTACAAAAGAACAAGTGAAAAAATGGGTCTTAAGTAGACTTTTGAATGTACTGTAGAAAGTTTATGGCATGTTCGAATGAGATCTGGTAACTTGTTCCAGAGATAAAGAGCCAGAGTATTCGAAGCTTCTGTAACCATAGGTCTTCAAGCGTGGTTTAGGAACAGTTAAATACAGTTTGTTGGAAGAACTAAGTGTGCGAGTATATATGCATTATTCATAAGAAGTCAAAACAAAGAAAACAATGCCATTGGTGCCATATTATAAATGTCAGTAATTTGGCAAGAGTGTATCCATTGTCCTTTTCGGTATAGGTTATCGTATTTGGTACACCAGCTGAGGAAGGGGGTGCAGGCAAGGTCACTATGCTAGAGGGCGGTGCATTTATGGGCCTTGATGTTGCAATGATGGTTCATCCTGCAAATGGAAATGAAAATGTACCAGGATTTCTTGCCCGTAGAAAGTAAGTCACTTTGAGTGTCATTCGGGAAGTAGTTAAGAAATATTTAGTTGTGCATTGTACCTACTAAAATACTTGGACATCACCTATCTTGGCTTGATTAAGACATTTTCAAAATCATTTTTCTTTCTTTCACTTTAGTTTAAATATGAAAATTATTATGAAAGGAAACAATAGTCACATTAGTCAATTAATTATATAACGTAGACTGGTTTAATAAAGGGTTTTGGCACTTCATCTTACATGACAAAATATGTGGTAGTAACACCCGAACTTGAAAATAGAAGTGAACATGGCTACTTGTGTAAACAGTGTGATGTATCTACCACAAGAACAATTGAACTAAAGTATTGTATGTAAAAACTTGTTTTAAAATTTGTTAGTTAATTAACATTATTGTGTATTCATGATATACATGAGACAAAACAAATATTTAACACATTTTATCTAATTCATTGTTCATCAATTCTAGTTGCATGTCACATCTGCGCATGTTTTCTTTGATTAAATTATTAGCCTTGTCTTTATCTTGTTCAACTCATTTTCATATTGTAAAGTCACTGATTCTTTTCCTAATGATCATGGCATCCTTTAAATATCTTTGATGAAAAATATTCATGTGGCTATGAAGAAGCCGAACGATTGGTAAGTCAAACTCTAGTGAATTTTGTGGTAGTTTTGATTGCTACACTGTGCTTTGGATAGATATGAAACCAACATCTTTGTGTTTATATGAGCACACCCCTCCCTGAGCACACCCCTCCAAAAGCGGATATTTGATAATATATATCTCTTTTATTGATTCTGAATAAAACTACAACAGGTATAAATATAAATACGGAGCCTACAGTTCTACGTCCGTAGACTTCGGAAGATAAACTTAAACTCCCAGATATGTCGTTAGGAGACACTTAAACCCCTGATTCCAAAATAATAAATTACGGCGCGATGCACAGGGCACACGCTCTGCCCTTGAACCCGATTGGTCTTAACTTACAGCTAACCCCCCACCCAACTCTTGATTGGTTGAGTGCCAACCTGATATGCAGATGAGCACATGCAAATGGGCACTCAACCAATTTGAACCAGTTTGGCTGTCTTCCAACCCCACAAACGGAATAATTTAAAACAAAACATATGAATACGCTTCTAATAGCGCGTGATTCATAGCCCCCAAAGCGCGAGCCATGGGTGACGTCATAATAACAATATCAAAGTAGAATACGCTTCACAATGGTAATTCTCATGAACTAAGGAACCAGCAGGCCACACACCAAGGCAAATTTTAACCCCCCCCCCCCCATTTGAAAATATTCTGGCTGAAACAGACATTGTTCTCCAAGCTGCTCTACGTCATGTTTACATGTACAGTAACGTAACGAATCATTTCAACATTAATTCTTTACAACATAGACTTTCGTACTGTCTCTCAGATAGTACTATAACTGGTTTAGAATCCAGACTGATACATTTCTTATTGTTCTCACAATGCATAGCAGGAATATACACTTCATTCTATTTACATATTAAGTGAATAATGGAATATGTTAATAGCTTTCCCCCCTCTTTCCATTGTCAGCGTGTAATATCCTTCTCTTTACATGGTCTCTCTCTCTCGTAGGGCGAGGTATCATTTTCATGGTAAGGCTGCCCACGCAGCCATGAGCCCATGGATGGGTAAAAACGCCCTGGATGCTGCCGTTCAATGTTACACTGGCATCTCTGCTCAGAGGCAGCAATTCCGCCCGGATGTTAGAGTCCACGGTAAATAAATATGTAGATACTCTTCCCCAAACATTATGAAAGAAGATTCATTTCATTCAGCATAATTCTGAATTGTTTTAGATTCTAATTAAACTATAAACAGAAGTTATCTGGATGGGCTACCAACTATTTGCTGTATAAGTCATTTGCCACATTCCCTTAATTGTACTTGTACTGTTTTTTTACATTGAAATTGAAAAGTTTCTGCTTTTTTTTGCCCAGGTATTTTTACAAACGGTGGCAGCAGACCCAATATAATTCCTGAAGAAGCAGAACTCTTATACTACATACGAGCATCCAAGACGGAAGAACTGGAATCTGTCGTGAAGAAATGTGAGAATTGTGCTAAAGGAGCGGGAATAGCTGCAGACTGCACAGTAAGTGTTACATAAAGAAAACTTCTTTTGAGTATGTTCATCATCTATGGTAACCATGGTTCCCGATTTATCAGGATTTTTCCCATTTTTGCAATGAAAATATACACTGCCCTATTGGAAAACATAATTATGCTGATTTTTGTGAAGCTCTTCTAGTTATATTCTCAGGGGTTAATTATATTGTGTGTTATATCGTTGAATCTAATGTCAAGTCTGATTAGGCAATAGAGTTCAGTTTTTGGAAAAGCCTGAAGAGACAACTTTATTGCAGCTGTTTTTGCTTTTCTTAGCATGGTCTATATCCTGGTTAGGCCAGGTTCTTAGTTACATACTGTACATGCTTACTTATGGAACTGTAGTGTGCTGTTCCAACTGAATGTTAATATACAGATCTAGTTTATAACACATTTCTAGTCGTTTTGAAATAATTGTCATGTGACTGGTCATGTGGTACATTCACATTTTTCACTTCAAAAGAGCATTTATCCTTGATTGTAAGTTTCCTCCTATTTCATCACACACACTGAACATTTTCATAGACTTTTAATATTGTTTCTACAAAAGATAAAATTGTGTTAAATAACACAATTTTTCATCTGAAAGCTGTGTGCATGTGCTTGAATAAAAGCAGGGAATACCTGTCCCCTCTGTTGTTGGCCTACTCTGTATGCTTCATCATACATTTAATCTACACAAAGAAGTGCTGTACTCTAATACTTAAAGGGTGTGAAGACTCACGCACAAAGAAACGTCTGATGCTGGTAATCTGAACCTAGTTTCGAATGAGGTGTAACAGAAGTGTTAGACACCACCATCGATCCCAGAAAATACACACACACAGCTTGCTACCGTCGGTAATTAGACACTAGTGTACAGTCAGTACATAACAGCTGCGGTAATTAGACACTAGTGTACAGTCAATACATACAGCTACGGTCAATACCCACAACACAGTGTACATAGCAGCGTGGACATCTCAGGTCTAGATAAAAGATAACAAGGCA
>JAIPMN010018877.1:0-24204 GCA_020650975.1 Apostichopus californicus
AAAAATTGTAGTTGCACATATTAAGGTTGTAAGAATGAATTAGTTCAAAACTTGAGAATTTTTGTCGTTATTTATTTATTAGATACACATAAATTAATATAATAAAGAAAGTAGTGTATTGTTATTACCGTGTAAAGAACATTTTAACTAGTTTAGAGCAGAGTTTATAGTGCTGTTCTGTAATGACCTGAAATATGCTATAAATATGCCATGAATATGCTATAAAGTCAAATAATGGTCACTCGTACTCCTACTTCAACAAGTATTTTATTGCGATCCATAAAGGTTTATTCCTTATTTGGACATTAATTTGTTCAATTTTATAAACTCTTCTCGACTTTTGGTAATGATTTGGATATTCAGAACCATCAGGAGAGCACTTCTCAAAGCTATTAGCAATTTTTTAGCAAAATTTATTTAATAATCTTGTAATGTAACAATTTTACATACATGATCATACCAACCCTATATATTGATCGCACAGCATTTTTTTTCTGCTATGTTCTATCTCTCTACAGGTCAATGATCCAGATGTTGATGAGCCGAATATAATGAAGCCTTTGAGGAGAAGTTACAATAATTAGACGTTCGTTACTTTCACGTCTCCTAAATGTACATTGCTGATAAGAGCAAACAAATGCATGTTTGGTCGACAAGTTTTGCCAAACTTGTGCAATATTTTTCAAAGTAAATGACATACAAGACAACAAATTCATACACTTTCCAAACAAGTTTGAATTTTTACAAGCAAATAAGTATAATACATTTATTTGATGAGACTGTTAACATTTTGTTACTCTGAGAAAAATTCTTCCAACTTTCATTACAATGGGTTGGGATGGGTGAGTGTGGGGGAGTGGGTCAGGGGGAGAGGGTCAGGGGGAGTGGGTCAGGGGATGAGAGGGTCAGGGGGAGGGGGTCAGGGGATCATGGGATCAGGGGGAGTGGGTCAGGGGGAGGGTCAGAGGAGAGGGTCAGGGGAGTGGGTCAGGAGTATGTGCTCTTCACTCTCCTTTTTTGTGGGATTTTAATTTACATTTTAATCTAATGATTTAATCATAATAATTAATATTATAAATACTTTAATTGCATATCAAAATATTTCAAAACATTTGATTTTGCCTTCCTGGTATTCAATTGATCACGACCATGAAATTATGATCGACATAAAGAAATACTTAAACCAGAAATCAAACTAACCAAGAAAGAAATTAAAATTGCCTGTTTTGATATCTTGCGATTATCCATCGTTTGTAGCTCAAGGATAAAAAAAAAAAAAATTGTCAATTAAAGTGCATCCTATGTGCACTTCATGGATCTCCTCGTAAAACCAGAAACAAGTTTTCCAATTTCAATACAGCCTGTCAAGTTTTGTTAAGCTTCAAAGATAATATTTGTGTCACCTTGATAAATGGAATCAAAATGAAAGCAACCTCCATGTAAATAGAATCCCAGATGAAAGACTCTAGGCTTAAAGAGATATAATAGTCTCTGAATACATCGTTGTATGCGTCCCTTCAGCATAATATTAAAGGTTGATTGAAACACTTATTTATTATATGCTGTGTTTCATTTTCTATACATACTTACATGTTTATACTCTACTACACATTCAAATAGACCTATTTTTATTTATTATATTATTTACATATATGTATATAATTGAAAACGTAATGAGAAGGAAAAACCAGAACAGTGAAAAAACTTCCAGCCTCCACCGGGATTCGAACCTGGGCCTCGCGCTTTATATGCGGACACCCTAACCACTAGGCTATTGACACTGATTGTATGTCCAGAGGTTCCGGTAAGGAGGGTCGTAATTCCACTGTAAGCTTTTGTCACCTGTATCGAACAGTATTTACTAGTTCTGTTTTGGTGACATATTTGCCTTACTCTAGAGATCAAACATGATTCTAACCAACTCGAAATCCTTTGTGATTCCTAAAGCCGGATCTCGAAAGAGATACATATTCATTTTGCATTGGTCGTTTATTTCCATTTCATTCAACAGAGTCTGTTCAAAGTATCTCTTTTGAGATCCGGCCTTTAGGATTCACAAATGATTTCGAGTTGGTTAGCATCATGTTTGATCGCTAGAATAAGGCAAACTATGTCACCAAAAACAGAATTAGTATTGTTCGATACAGGTGGCAAAAGCCTACAGTGGAATTACGACCTTCCTTACTGGTGTCGAACCTCTGGACATACAATAAGTGCACATGGACTAGTTGGTTAGGGTGTCCGCATATAAAGCATGAGGCCTGAGTTCAAATCCTGGTGGAGGCTGGAAGTTTTATCACTGTTTTACATATGTAGCAGGCTACTAGTTTACCCCTCCCGTTGCACAGCCCCATTACTATGTCACATGTTCCCCTGTACATAGTCATCCCATTTCCAGTTACATCATTTTTTTTTAGTATTTCCAAGTTTCCAGGGTTGACTCATCCCTTCCCAGAGACAAGAAACTATTGTGTTCGTGCCGGCCTCTAATTGTCAGTTTACTTAAATTATGTGTCCACTTTTCCTGACTTCTGAGGTTATTGCCACTCGTTGACAGACAGTGCTAGATCATTTGGGTGGCATTTAATGTAAGTCTTTGTTTTATGCAGGAAGTCTGTGGGGGATAGTCTCATGGCTCTTTGGGTAAAGGGTGCATTATGTTATTTTGGGAGTAAGAGATACTTTACCTCCAAAGGGGTTCCTTTGTTTAGGGAGGGATGACCACATCCTCCTATCAAACAGTTAGTTAAGAATTAATTGTGTTAAAAAGCTCCGGACGGCAGTGATGGACCACTCATTCACTGACTTCTGTGAGGGAGGCATGCCCTGTTACCAAGAAGAACATTTATATTTACTGTTGTGATCTTTTGGATCAAACAGGTAAGCGTCATTTGATTATTTTTATTTACACTTGTGTCAAACTTAGGACTTAGAATAATTAAGATACCTTCACAGTGTCTTACCTTTTGAATGTTGCATTTTCTATAAATATGTGCATGTATATTCAGTCATATAAGCCTAAGGACCACTTTTAGTGAGACTGACACATGTAGCTTGCTTATAAAGTATCTAGCTAATAAGACAACTTGGAGTGCTGGTACACAGATTAAAATGTGTCTTTAGCAGTAATATATTATTCTATTCATGTGTATTTTTATGTTTTATCTACAACCCTATGTTGATATTGTGTGGTACGTTATAGAATGAAATTGTATCATATATCACCTACTGTGATATCGAAGGCAGTAGCCCAGGTTTAGAGGACTGCCCAAGCATTATAATTGTATGTCGTAAGTGTCAGCTCTATGACTAATAGGTTTAAATGTACATTTGGTGACCTTACACTTTTCATCTGAAACGTGATATGCTGAGCTGGGTTACTTACAAATTATTGGTTATCTGTATTTACATTGGTGCTTCTTGAATTTGTGCTTACCCATGTGTTCATAATGTTAATTATTATTGTAAGCCCTTTCATATTATTGCCATTTCTGGATAAGTTGCCAATTAGTACAGTCTAGCGCTTTGTTAAGAAGGTTACATAATATTCCCATTCATTGAATGTGACCAGAAACAGCATATTGTTAGGCTAGGACAATTGTTTCACCTGTGGTATTCCCTAGTGTATTCTGTGTGTACAGATAACGGATTGTGGATTGAAAGGCTGCAAGAGACATTGGTACAGTGTATATGTACTTATGTAGTAGACCTAGTGCTGTAGCCAATTAGTTCATTTATTTTACTGACTTTGTTTATTTTATATTTGCCCCTTTGTATATATTTCCTTTAAAAGTTGGGTTTACAAGTATTTCATGCACCACTCATTCACTGACTTCTGTGAGGGAGGCATGCCCTGTTACCAAGAAGAACATTTATATTTACTGTTGTGATCTTTTGGATCAAACAGGTCTTTTCTAGACTTATTGGTACACACTTATTGATGGCCTTGAGTGGTTAGACGTTGGTCGTTAGCCCTAGACGCCGGTGGGTCGTATAGACGCTGGTTGTGTCAAAGTGCCTAAGGGAAGGGTCTACTCCATCCCGGTGACAACTCGTATGCTATGCTGGATCGGAAGACAGTGTTTATGGCCGAGTTTATTTTTATTATTAATTAAGTGTATACCTAGTGGTTTGTAGTCCTGATAGAGATTACAAGTATAAGAGAACCACATTGTAACCTGACTAAGTTGAGGTCAGATAAATGCTTTATTCGAGAGCAGACCATGGGACCGTTTCCCTTGGAATGAATACAGTAGTACTTTATGCCCACACGAACTGTCTTTGAATCATTATTATTGTGTTTATCATTTAATGCGCCTATACACCTAAAGGTTGTAAACAGTCGACCCCCGCCGCTCCTTGATCATATGTATCCTGTGAGTGGTTGTTACACATACATACATATTTTTTTATGTGTTAAATTCTGCTCAAAGACTACGAGGTATGACATATGTCAATTGAGCAAAATGATTCAACAAGCAAGAAATGAGACAGACTCAATCCTCATTGGTTGAGAGTAGTCAAATTCATCTCAAATCACATGCAGATCTGCTAACTTAATCTGTTTAAATGGATCTTGCCAACAATACTTAGAACAAAAGTCTGCTCTTCTTGTTTTGAGATATATTAATAGACATTTTGACTTGTGATATTATAAACTTGTATATCATAATAACTCATTAGGGTATTTGATAGGGATTTTCTGGGCAGAAAGGGGAATGGGAACGGCAGGGGAAGTCCAAGGTGAGATAATTAAAGCAGGGAAGGGACAGAGGAAGGGGTCTTTGTGCTCTAAAAGTATAACAACTATATACATCAAACTTCTTTAAAAAGCATCTAGAAAAGATCATTTAAAATATCAATATTGCACATGGCCTAGACTTCAAGGAGGTCATAGCCGAAATTTGACACTACGTTGATGTGATACGTACTTTTACCCAGAGTTTGCACAACATGTCGTCATGGATGGTTTAACTTGCATCAAGACTACGATCTATGTCTTATCGATAATAATACTCCATCTGTGAAATGTTATCTGAAGGGATAATGAGTAAGTCATCGAGACTATTTAAAAGAAGACTGTCTATAGGGAGAGATGGATGACACATGACGGCAGAAAGTAGGAAGTAAAAGTCAACCACCGCATCCATGATAAACGACAACTTAATCAAGTTCACTTATTATTATTATTATTATTACGTTTTAATTTAAGCTTTCTAATACTTGCTTAACTTTTTTTCATATTTTTCTTATGGTTAGTTCATACATGTGCACAAGACTCAAACTGTGTTTGTAAAAAATAACAGAATATTTAAAATCAATATGGCCTTAAATAAGTGCAATTGTTTGGCATGAACATGACCATTTTTAATCTTTCTAGCATATTTTTGGGCTACAATCATGACTTTCAGCAACCCCAAAATTCCCATCATTTTGACAGGTACACATGTGAGGATTAACATTTGATATGCAAATGAGCTCTTATAACAAGACTTGACCAACACCCTTTCAAACTATGTCAACATGTGTTTGTGTAATAGTGCAATAGTCATGTGGAGATAGGTAAGCCAGAAATGCTCTGTAATGCAAAATCTTTCAATTATATTTATTCTGATTTTAGAGACATGATGATTACATATCAAATTTAAAAATGACATTTTCATTATCAGATCTTGAAAGTTTTTACTACAATTTATTGGAATGGTGAAAATTTTGTAATATTGGAATACATACCAGAGAGATAAAAACGACTTAATGTTTATGAAAGATTTCCACATCTTCTATCTCACTACTTAACGACAATTTATGAGCAGCTGTTTAGCGATATATTCAACATTTTATGGATTTTCTGTGAATCTGAACATGTTTCATTTTTATCTTACTAAATTGCTGTTGCCGAAATTTCGCTCAATCCTATGCCAAGTAAGGGTATTCATGATGTCTAGAAGGAGTGATGGCTCCCCTGGAACCTTTTTACTTTCCCTTATCAATGTTCTACATGAAGGAGCCAATGAGTCTCAGAAAAGATGTGACCATTAAGCTTGTTTAATAAGCCACTATAAACTCTAAATAAAATAGCAGGCACTTATTAAAAGCTCTGCATTCTTTCGCTCGGTTGTAACTAATTTCTGTGCGATTCTTACAAAGCTATATAAGTGTAATCTTTCCTACCATATTTATACCCTGATTCTAAATAAAAAATATGAGATCAAAATTTGTGTCCCACGCAATATTTAAAGCAATGTGTAATCCTTTTCATTTACAATCCTTTGAAGTTTATATGTGTAAATTTCATCATTTCTGTTGCTATGTGTGTTGGACTACAGTAACAGTATGGTGGCACCAATGTGTCAAAAGTCAACACAAAATGAAGTATAAGAATCTATATGGTTGTTATGTATGTACATGTTAACCCTTTCAGTGCTAAATTATTTAAAGTGTGGCTCCAGTTGGGCCTGAATTAATTTACAAAATTATTTTATCTGTGAAGTATATACATTTTCTCAAAATTAAATTTCAGCGAAAAATGATTATTTTTAATGAAAAGGTGTTGAAGAGATTAAG
This sequence comes from Apostichopus californicus, assembly GCA_020650975.1. Lineage (NCBI taxonomy): Eukaryota > Metazoa > Echinodermata > Holothuroidea > Aspidochirotida > Stichopodidae > Apostichopus > Apostichopus californicus. The sequence continues at coordinate 6,565 of JAIPMN010018877.1, forward strand.
GGATTGTGACATTGGATGAATAGATAATGCAAAAGAAACCTTCTTTGTATATAATATGCAAATTTATGCAAATTGTTTGTACTTAATTTTTTTTTTATTATTAAGTTAGCAATTTGCTAAGTATTTCAAGCTTATCTTGATAAGCTTTATGCATAAAAAAGTATAGAAAACTAAATTTCCTTTCTAAAGGTATATATGATTTGAATGATTTGACGGTATCAATTTCAATAAAACATAATCCAAAAAAATGAACCAACAAATACACATAGTATGGTATAGTACCTTGACACTAGTATCGTACTAAGGTTAGGGCTTATAATAGTAAGGTTATCAAATATTCTATTCCCAGTAGTGGCAGTCTCTACGGTTATACCTTGCTTTTGCTCATAGTCTGAATCTGAGTCTGTACATTAATCAATGTCAAGTACAACCTGAAAGTCATCACTGCCACTATCTCCATCAGCCATTATTTCCGCAACTGCCTCCCCAAAATTTCCGACGCAACTATGTCACGTCCTTCGTATAGATTTTTGGCGGAATTTGTGTCTTAATTCTTCCTGAATGTTTCATATAGTGTGGGTGTAACGAACATATTTTATATGTTGACCACACCATATCTCGTGGGGCAGATTAATCCACCTGGAGCATTTAACGGGTTCTTTTTCTCTTTCACTGATATAGCCCAGAGCAGATACAAGAGGTAGAGGATAGGGTAGTGCTCTATAAAATAGCAAAAATTCTGAGTAATCTCATGCACTTGTGGTGTCCCCAGATATTTGGAAGTGGAGGCCAGGGCAAGGCACAATAAAGAGCAAAATATCAGGGTGAGGTGAGGTCCTCCATAGGTCCTCATGAGGAGGGCTAAGGGGGAAAATATCCCAAAGCTATAGTTTGTAGTTAAATTTGATCATTTTTCCACAAACTACATACAGTTACAAAATCAGCAGGATTTGGAGGAAGACAACATAAGTAACGTTGGTGAGTTTTCTCAAAGTAAAAGTGAACCTGTTTTGCTTTTGGATATGGCAAATTTTATTTTGGGATGGGCACCAGTTGGGGTGGTGGAGGGGGGTATGTGCTCCTCCTCACCCCCACTCCTCCACTGTTATGCACAATAAATATTTGGGCAAGAAAGAACAAACGTAAAAGGAAACTAATAAGTTATACTAAACTTTCGATCAGAACAAAAAAAAGGAGAGAGCAAACTAGCAGTATTGATGCATTAAATTAAAACTGGTATGTTTAATATGGAACAGTCTCAAAGTAATGGTGGAAATAGATGAATGGAAGGAAACGAATGATTAGATACTGGTGTGTCACTTTAAAAGGCACGGTACCTTCCTGTTCCTCTTGCCAGATACAATCACACCCTGTCCCCCCCCCCCCACTCCCCCTCCTCACCACTTCCCCTTTCCATTCTTGGCTGTAATATTCCCTTGACCAATATTTCTTCTTTTGTTAATTTTTCAAGTTAGTGTTGTTCCTTATAAAATACTCTTTTAAGCAAATGATACTAAAATGTTTGCAGAAAAATGGAAAAGGTTGCTTTCTAAAATAGGCTAGCATGTTTAATGCTACTAATCAATGAAAACTTAATACAACTCCAATTAACACCATCCAATCCCCTTCCCTGGCCTCCCCTCTCTACCCTTCCGTAACCCCCTCTTTTAAACGCCCCTTAACCATATCCACCCCTCCTTCATCCCTTTTCATCCTGCGTTATATCTGACCTCTGTGATAAGTGAATTTAATTTTTTCCTAATATTTCCCTCTCTCTACATTTTTATTAAACACAATATTTTTTATTTAATATTAATAAGAATGGTTTGCGAATTGGAAAGAACAAAGGCAATGTGTAAATACATTTGCGTTGCTAATCCACTAATCAATAACAAAACATAATAGAGGTTGATGAGTAATTGTCCTTGGGTGGTGTTTACAATGATTCAGCTAATATCAGCCAAAATTTTGGCCCATGTATAAAGATTTCAAGTAAATATGCTGTACTATAATCCATATGTACACCAAAATGACACCAAAGATTTAGAAACATAACACACACGAAGTACAGGTGAACTATTCTGTTTGTGTTCAATGTTGTTCCTGACTTTACGGATGAATTAAAATTGACTATGATTGGAATTGCTCTCTTATTTCCTAGAGAATGAATTAAAATCTTGCGAATTGCATCCTTCACGAAGGTACATGAGAACAGATAATGTTTTAGAAAGAATGAAGGAGGGAAGAGGAGAATGACCTTTGATGGGGGTAATTGGGGGCGCTATACAAGAATGTTTCCAATTGGTATAAGCTAGGTAGATTGGAGTGCATTGGAGACAGGTAAGGTAGGAATGAACTAAAGCACTGAAATTAAACAGCAATACTCTGCTTAAAATTAGCTGCAAATGATTAATTTGACAGATATTTGATATTTTGGCTTTAACAAATTGAATAGTTGAATAACCAATAACATAGGGATAGGAATAGGTTGGTAGACAGTAGGGGGCCACTGCCTCCACCTCCCTCCTCCAATCCCCTCCCCCTCCCCCTCCCATCACTCCCATCGCTCCCATCTCCAAGTTGGTATGCACCGGGGTAGTTTTAAATCATTCAGATGGACTCTTTGAATTAGCAACAGGAGTGCCAAACAATAAAATGAAATGAAATGAAACAAACGAAACGAAACGAAACGAAATGAAAACTTGTCAGCTTCTTCATTTCATTCATTCATTTCTTCTCAGAATTTTGACGAAAAGAAATATAACGATGGAATTTGAACAGTTTTACAAAGAAGTATTCAAATTTTTTGATTTCTTGCTGTTGAAGGTCCTGGACCCCAGTGGCTGTCCCTCACTTTCTGTGAGCTTCCCTACACCTCTGAAAATCTGTAAATTCTTCATAAATGACAAAAGAATCAAAAGGAACAAGCAACCAAAAACAAGAACAAACAAAGAAACAAATCAAAAGAAAAGAAAAGTTCCAGTCCATCTCGTTCAATAATTCTTCCCCACCCCCAAAAAATATTAAAAAAAAATTTTAAACTTTCATTCATACATTGTTGTTTGTTTCTTGTTTTAGTATTAATGCTTCTCTTTTCCTCTCGTCACAACAAGTTTAATAATTCCTTCACCAAATAAGCCTGGAAAGATTTTGCACAGGTTCCTGTTTGTACTGTATACAGAGAGTGCTCTACCAAGATGGCTTTGTATATGCTGAAAATAATCCGATTAACTTTGAAGATCTGCCTGTAGGCTTGAAGGTCTCTGTGTCTATATTGAAAGGATCATGGGCTATGATATCTCTGACATTTAGAACAATCCTTACGAGGTTTGCAAGCAACAAGAAGAAAATTAATTTAACCTTTAAGTGAAGAGAGGACACATTGAATAATGTCAGTTGCATATCAATAATGGAAAATGACTGATTTAAAACTGAATTTAAAATTTCAATGAAAAGTTCTAGGTTTTTAAACCTGATATAAGGGTCTTCTGCAATATTGCTTGGCAGGTCCTAAAATACTAATGATATTTTTAAATACTGATTTCTGAACTACAAAAGTTTCATGTACATCTCGGATCAATTTACGTGTAATTATAAGGAACAGCAATTAAGGGAGAAAGTACATTACATTCTCCAGGTATAAAAATATGAACAAACAAAACTAGCGATGAAATAGTTTGGGTCCCTTAATTGCACCTTAAAGCAAACAGGTTACCACAGTTAGAAGGGACATTCATTGGTCAGTTAAACATCACAATCCTGTCCCACGCCATACCAATCCTGTCCCACGCCATACCAATCCTGTCCAACACCACACCAATCCTATCCAACACCATACCAATCCTGTCACACCACCATACCAATCCTGCCAAACACCATACCAATCCTGTCCCACACCACACCAATCCCTGTCCTACACCATACCAACCCTCTCCCATACCATACCAATCCTGTCCCACACCATACCCACCAATCCTTGTCCTACACCATACCAATCCTGTCCCACACCATACCAATCCTGTCCCACACAATACCAATCCTATCCCACTCCATCCCAATCCTGTCCCACACCATACCAATCCTGTCCCACACCATACCAATCCTGTCCAACACCACACCAATCCTGTCCCACACCACACTAATACTGTCCCACACCACACCAATACTGTCCCACACCACACCAATACTGTCCCACACCATACCAATCCTGTCCCACACCATACCAATTCCTAACCCACACCAATTCCTATCCTACACCATTCCAATTAATCCCCCTCTTACATTCACTGGGAGATGTATTTGTGACTGTTCACATTTTTGATGAAATTTTGTTTTATTATATTCAGGACAATTAGCAACATAGAGAGGATTGTTTTAGTGTTGCATGGAGCAGAATAAGAAAAATTAAAAATCAATAAACACAGCTACAGTATGGAAGAGGTTGTCTATGGGCTCATTTTTATTTTAAGATTCAGTCCTCATATATGTACCACCAGCTTCTACTCCTTTTGTCTGTTTCACCCGGAAAGAACAGAAACACATGACAGGTACCTATGCTTTACTTACAGCATTAATAACACTAGTTAGCCAGCCCATTTTAAATTGGAATACTGGCTAAATATACATTCCCATCATTATTTCACCCCTCTGTCCTGCCCTGGGAATTTAATATAGGAAAGACAATTCAAAACAATAGACATGATCATCCCTCACCCTACCTGGATCAGTGGAGTGGGTTGGGAGTGGGGGGGGAGGGGCAAAGTTCAGTAAAGCAGCTATGGAAGAACTTGCCAAGGGGCTTAGCCCTTTATACTCAGACTCTCAAGCTCTACACCTCATCCGAATCCTACTTCACATCCCACGCCCCTGTCACCACTCCAGTCCCAACCCCCCCCCCCCTCTTCCTCTCGGTTCACATAGGACAAAGAGGAAAAACTATTTAAGACAACAGACATGAATTAACTCAACAACATCTGAGTACTAACCAATCAGATCCATCATATCAGGACTCAAGCTTAATTAAGTAATAGATACAAATGAAAGAATCGTCCAAAGACTTTATAGCCAAAGCGAAAGTTAACATACCATAATAGTGTCTAAGCAACCCCACATACCTTTAGGACACCATCCTATACATGATATCATATATACGAAATAGCAACCTATCAGCACAGTCGTTAGGGAAGTCACAGTGAGTTATGAATACGCTGATGTTTATAAATCCTGAAATATAAAGTGTTCTCATAGCCTTTCAGCTGTGAAGTCTCTTTTAATGTTAGGGGTTTGTTTGATGTGTCTCTTTATTAGAAGTGAAAGTTGACAATTGCTATGAACGTACCTAGAAATAATATATATAAATAGTAAAATACAAACAAACTCAGCAGCATTGAACTGAGAAAACGGCAACAATTCTTCCGATAGAGATTGTAATCGGACAGTATCAGGTAAACTGGTGAATAAAAGTATCGAAACCAAAATAAGAAAGGCAAAAATGTGGTTTTGATCAGATAAGACAAAGTTATGGATGAATGATTATAACGTGATAAAAAAAAATGACTACAAAACTGAAACAGGAAAAAGAATGTTATCTGATAGGTTTAGTTAAAACGGTTCCGTCCTGAGATAAGCATTACCTATTAACCTTGGTGCAATATGGATAAAAACAACACAATCTTCGTGACGAAGACCATCCTTCTTGGCTCCGAATGTTGGTTGAATCTCAGGCAGAAATCAGTTTTGCATATCAACATTTAGTAGAAAATATATCTGGATCACCCACATTTAATAGAAAATATATCTGGATCACCAAGTCTACATGAATCTGTTTGAAAACTTAACTTAAACCAGAACATTTGGTCGTCAAAACATGTCCGGACTATATTGATGATTAAAGAGAGATGAGAATGGCTGGTGTCGAATATCCTGGGACTACAGCACCAAATGTGTTTAGGTGTATCAATGGCCAATATCTTAATCACATTTTAAATAGTAATACATTCCACAGTTTACAGAACCTTATACCAAAAAACAAAATATGCCCACTTTAAGGAGTTTGTGTGGAAAGGACCTTCTTCTGATACAATCATGTTTCAACTTTAAAGGGTGTGAAGACTCACGCACAAAGAAACGTCTGACCTAGTTTCGAATGACGTGTAACAGAAGTGTTAGACACCACCATCGATCCCAGAATATAAATACACACAGCTAGCTACCGTCGGTAATTAGACACTAGTGTACAGTCAGTACATACAGCTACGGTCAATACCCACAACACAGTGAACATAGCAACGATGGACATCTCGGGTCCAGATAAAAGATAACAAGGTATCACGTTTCATTGCTGTCTGCATTTTGTAGCGACAAGAAGAAAACTTCACTTGCAAGCAACGGATAGTTAACTTTTTCAGAGGGCGGCATGCGGTTTGGGGCGAGTCTTCAATGCCTTTAAACAGATGGACCTTCTGTATGACCACATATTGTTACATTTCACGGGAATCCGTACATCCCTAAATGTTGAGGCTCCTCCCAGTTGGTACAAATATTTCAATGTGGCCCCCTCATGGTCCATCAAGTTCAAATTAGTCCATGATGGCTGTAGATCATAAGACGAATCTAACAAACCAGAAATGAACATTTTTTCAATGGGAATCACTTTTCGGGTACTGGCATTAGAAGCAACCCATCAGTAGGTGACTCCCCTGTCTATGTAAAAGCTATATATAACTGGAAAATATTTACAGAAATAGTCAAGATACATAATATTTACTGAAAACAAAATCTTAGATGATGCTCTACTTTGATATGCCCTATACCTCAGTTTTAATAAATATTCTAATAGCTTGGTATTCAACACTGCCAGAGCTCCTATAGACGATAGCTGAAAACATTGTTAATGAACCTTGTCAAGCCTCCTAATTAGTATGTAAGAATCGGGGCAGAAGATATAGTTATCATTTATGAGCCAAGATGTTTATCGGATACAGTATTTCATGACAAAAATCAATTATTTTCACTTTATTGTAAAGAGTATTTCAATTTAGTCGATGCTGGTGGGAAGTGATAAATGGCTATGAAATTACTTTTAACCTGCTACTCTAAGTGATCCCCCTTCCTCATCCCTACTACTTCCTAATCCCATCCATCACTCTAGCTCCCCACCCCTCCCCCCACCCCATGCTATGAAGTAATGATCTGGTTTCTTTGTTGATGTAATTCTTAGCAGCAACCATATTCAATGACAATGAAACACATTGTACTAAATTACGGGTTTTTTGCAGTTCAACTTATTTTAAGCAACTTTCGCTTTTGACTGATCCATTGTATTTTTTCAGAATTAACAATATGACTTTAATCTTTGCCTACAGGCTGCTAAACATTTCAGAACCAGGGACCCAGAAAATATTCTTTCAAAACACACAGCTATATATAGATAAATGCCAAGCTATATGCAAGATTACATTTTATTTGGTGCAAATTAATTTTAGGTCATTTCATGATTTCTTAAATCTTGAGTATCTAGGACTTGAAAGTACTAACTTGCCATATATATGCCTAATAAGAAGAAAATCAAAACTTAAACACAACACAGAACTACACAACATGTACAGTAAGTTTTATAGTCGATGCTGTTATTTTGAAATCAAACAAAGGTTGTGTTTTCTTGCAGATTACAATAAAACAAATTTTAAAAAAAAATAGTTGCAGGTTCATTAAAAATACTATCCTGTTTTTTTGTTCTTTTCTTGGAATATAGTTTCTGATGGAGAAAGAAACTATAGTATAAGACCAACTTTTCTTAAAATAAAGTCAACTGTTATTCATACGGCCATTTTAGCTCCACGATCATGAACGGGGAACTGAAGGCAATGTCAAGATAGAGTTAGACAGTGTATGTCAAATTACATTCTTCTGAATAGTAGGCTTTACAACATAAGGAGCATGATTCATTCATACATACATTGTGGAGATACACTTTAACAATGGATTCGCTTTGGGATGACATCCCATCAACTGAGCAAAACTTTTTTTTAATATTTAACCGGTTGTCATTATTTCAGTTTGAAAATTAAACGAGTATCCGAAACTGGAACTGCCTCATAAATTATACTGTGAAAGTCAAACAGGTTTTTCCCTTTGCGGCATCTGACTAGATTTATTACTTTGGCACAGTAACTCTTGCAGTCCATATATACTGCACTAGTCTATAATGCCTATGTCAAACAGTATGTAATATGGCACAGATGTAACTTTTTATGTCTTTACTCTTTAGTTGGAAACCTCGAAGGTTTAATAAAATTCATCACTCCCCAACCGATGTGAATTTTGTGGACTAAATATCACAGAGTATTAACATGCCTGCCATGGTATGACAATTTTCCAAAATTTACACAAAACGTAGTTTTAAAGTTTTGCAAGGCATTCGAAGGTCAACTATGCATGAAACCGTTGCAGATCTATCAGCTGTGCAAGTGACCAGAAATTAAGATTAGAAAATTGCCCTTTCAGTTTATAGTAACACCCAAATAAGCAAGACCACAAGGCAATGAACTAAGCTCATTGATAGCTAAACCCCACCAACACCACAACCATCCCGCCCCCCTAAAAAAAATTGAGAAAGCCTCACTCTGATATCTTTAACCAGATCACATTCGAACATGCTATAAACTTTCTACATTCAGAAATCTACTTTAATTTACTTTCTTTATAAAGCGCCTTGAGCAGTGACTTATGTCTACTGATTTGGCGCTATGTAAGTCTCATTTGTATGTATGTATGTTTTTATTTATTATTTATTATTATTTTATTTTTATTATTTTATTATTTTATTATTTTATTATTTTATTATTTTATTATTTTATTATTACTATTATTATTATTATTTAGCCTGATTTTTCTTGTGTCAGTTTTATTAGTCTCAGTTTAGTACTGATCTGTATAAAGCATGCTGTTGCACCTTTGAGGGGCACCGCGGATTGCAAAGTCAGCAAAGACCATAATGCGGATCGCAAAGTCAGTAATTACTATGGCAACATACAGAAACGCTTTACTCAAATGCGAAGCCTTCATTGTTTGACCAGGCGATGGGAAACCGTCAGTTCTCAGAAAGCTTGCTACTACTAACATCATAGGGTCTGCATTGTTTGTCAACGTTAGGTAAAACATTGAAAAGGTAGAATAAAATTATCAAAGAAACCTTCAAATTGTACTTGGTACTATTAAATTACTAAATGTTGATCATATAATGTAGTTAACATGTCTGTAAATGTTCAAGTACGTTGTGTTTGATACAGAATATTGTTAACCCCCTGTACAATAGTCCACATACCTGAAGGTTAGTACCACTATTTGATAGGGGTCATTTAAGTTGGCATTAAATAGAAACCAAAATGGAAATAAATATCTATAATGAAAATAACTGCTTGCACGGCAGAAGACATATTAAAGCAACACTCATATTTCTAATGTATTCTGAAATAAATTTCTCATTCGACAGTAGAATAAAAAAAAGTATATTACATGCCAACCTTACGCATTACGAGTAGAACCCGTGACAAATCTTACGCACTACAAATTAATGAGGTCACACATCCAGAGTATAAGGGACCTAAGTTCTTCAGTACCGCCATTATTTCCGTGTGGGGAAACATTTTATACTGTAGTTTTGATTCTTTGTGAAGTACATAGTTTTCAAGTTTCAAGTTTATTTCTACCATTATCACATTAATACAGGAAATCATTCTCATACAGATTTCATTATTAAACATAATAATATGTCCTTTAATAACGTTTTACTGATCTTTAACATAGTAGCGAGTGATTTTGTCTCTGGTATCAATTCCAAATTACAGAGAAAGTGATTGATAGAGGAACCAGAATGAGAATTTAACAATAGCATATAAGTGGGAGTAATAATACTAACATTGTCAAGTACAATGAGGACTGTCACAACACACAACCCATTTAGCAACAACAACCTAACATGAATGAGAGGCCTATCAGTACTTTACGGGGTCAAATAGTAAAGATTACGTTAAAGGTCAATGACAGGACAATTTAGCATGTTATTTGTGGACTCAACAGAGTTTGTTGAACAGAGTTTGAGTAGGCTTAGACGAGTTACTCGACTCCCACTCAGAGTCGCTCTTACTAATGAGGGGTCCGAGAACGACTCCCACTCAATCGGGGTCGCGACTCCCGATTATTTGTGGAAGGTCTCCCTACTCGTTTCACTGCATTTATAAAGGGACAAATGTTCCAATTTTTTTCCATAGCTACAACTGTTCCGATATTGAATCTTTTACGCCTTCAAAATCTAAATTTGACACACCCACTCATATCCAACTTGATGTTGTCATAAAAATATCAAGTATCGAAGGACAACAAACATCTTTCATAACCCCTTGAATCAGATATGTTGTGCGATGTATCATATATGAACAATATGAAGAAAATTATGCAACATTATCGAATCAATCATGATATGTTAGACAAGTACACTGTTCAGCAAACACTAAACAATTTTCATCCAATTTCCGTGTTAACAAATGATATATCCTACCGTTGTAAGCGTATACCATAATGAAGCCTAACCACCTCAAAATTTATCACGCAATTAAAAACGTGTTCACTCAAAATGGTAATTAAATTGTTAAATTAGGATTTACTTATTTTCATATCCGCTATAAAACATGTATGGGTCGCTAATTAAATTTTAAGTAGCCGAAACTCGGAAAACACAGGTTTCAACTTCGTTAACAATATGTGAATTTATGCTATTTATACCGATATGTGCAGCAGGGTATTTCCAGGTGTTCACACGCACTATCTAGGAATTCTCTCTAGTGAAAGTACACTACATACAAATTATATGACAGTTGACATAAAAATGTTTAAACAACGTTGCAAAATATCTGCTACAGGCTATAAGGGCATGTAGAACTAGATACTCTTGTATTTGAAAAGCGTTAACGGTTGTCAGGTCCGCTACTATCGTTCGTAAATGAACGAGAAAAAAATATATGTGACAAGTTATATTTATAACTGCTATAAGATGGGTGAAATGTGTGCTGCATTAAACCAAGAATTTTTGTCATCATCATAATATTAGTGTGCAAGCCAATTGGCCCAGGGTATTATGCATTATAGCTACCATTACCTGATGAGTTGACCATGTACATTATGTCTATCCTTTCGTTTTTTTTTTTTTTTTAAAGTGTTGAAATTGATAAAAGAGTCCAACGCTACACAGAGTCGACAATTCGTAGTGCCACAGGTACTCCGAAACTTTCAGCAGACACCCAATTTTTGTTCTCAAAGAACAGCATGGACTGTCCTTAAGGTGGCCTCTCCACGTAATCCACGTAAATTCCACGTAAAATTCATATTGTTCCCTTTATACCCCACCTTTACAGTTGAAAGTATCCTTTCTGAGCAGTTTCTGGCATTCAACTTCATTCCCCCATACATTTGGTGTGGAAGGAAAGGAATCTCTCAAATTTGACCGATACATTGCACAAGGGACTCTGCTTAATGAGCTAATCAGCAAAAGAAATAATAAAATTCCAACAGCTATAACTTTAAACCCATCCCCACCTCCCACATTCCCCCCCCCCCCACCCCTCCCAAGAGGAATAGTCAGGCAATTAATCTGTTTCTCACCTCTAACTTTTTGCATACTTCCTGGAAAAATATAACCATTCAGTAAAAAACCCTCTTGACGTTTAAACTTGGTGAACTTATTGACCTACTTTCAGCAGAATCTTTAAGGGACAACCTTATAACACTTCCACAGGAAGTGATCATTTTCCCAAAAAACCCCTACAGTATTTATTAACACAATTAGGAAAAACTTGGGGGGAGGGAAAAATGGCCAAAATAAATGAAAATATAACTCACCTCAAGCTGATACCTGCAAACAACGGTGAATAATATATCCATTAAATCCAGAGCCAGCCAGATCGACTTGTTATTATGATCACAGATCAAATTTCACTCTAGTTTGTTGCAAAACTCCTTTAAACATGACACTCATTTCCTTAACACTGCAGCCTTGCTGTATAATATGCACATAGCACACGACGTTCTCAATCTCCTCTTCCCCAAACATACAAAAGCTCTCATGTGTCGTCGTCGTTTACTTCTCGGAGAGCCCTACGCTCATTCAGAAGGAGTTGTCAGAATCGTCAGTTTAGCTGATGACCTTCTGCGAATCAGAAACAAAGCCAAAAATGAAATGGGGAAGGTAGCATCTGCAAGATTATTGAATATCAATAAAAAGATAGATAAAATGAAACAAAATTGTTGTGTGCACACAGTATATAGCCTCCACTTCTAACCACACATGACACCTAATAATAATGGTCAAATCCCTGACTGGAAAAACAAAGCGATAAATTACTATATTAATTATGAATCAGTCCAGGTCCTCCCCGAAAGCAAATCCTCATTTGATGACCTCGTAGTTAACTTTCAATTCATCAAAATATTGACGTCAGCCAGTAATTGTAACAACCGTTTGTATTGAGCAGCTGATGTGAAGATAAAGCAGGAAGTCCAAAGCCTGAACTCTTGACTAATTATTACAAACAGCTTCATAGTTATTCAGGAAAGAACGTAAAATGCTTCAAGCTGAGTAAAGTAACAATTATTTTCAACTTAAAACTAAAAAAATTTAAAATAATATTTAAGGAAATTATTTCACTCTTTCAGAATTTAAAAAAAAAAAAATATATATAGTGAAACCAAATATATCTAAAACATTATGTTATACATCAAAATGTGTAAATTTTTATGAATTCTATTAATTTTTTCTCTCGTTTTCTTTTCTCTTCATTGCTCTAAACACAAAAACTCTAAACACAAATGTGGTCCATGCATGACCACCAAATTTTTGAGAGACGTTTTGTTAACCCTCTCTAAAAGTAACTTTGAACTAAGAAATTCTTAACCTTACGGAGGTAAGAACAATGTTGTTGCTCTCCAGTACAAACTTTCCGAAAAATGTCCAGCGTAAAGATAGAACAGGGACAGAATAGTGGATAGGAGATCACCATAACAACACCACCCAACCTACCCATACCTCCGGCCTCCATTACCCCCTCCTCTCCTCCTATCCTCTCCCTCCTCTCCTCTCCTCGCCCTCCTCTCCCCCTCTCCTCCCCCTCCTCCCTTCCCCTCTCCCCATATCAGAAAGACACACAGAGCGCTGTCTCAGGGTAGAAATGAGATTACTTATGAGAGTATTCAACTGGACCATCTTAGTGATAACTTTCATTTGTGATAAATTTATATGTTAAAATGCAAATTTATTGCACTATTTATAGATAATGCATCAAGGTGTTGACTATTAACTATTCTGGTTGGAAATTCATCACAATCCAAATTTGTCTTTTATTCTCGTATGAAAGGTTCCACAACCAGCAAATTTGATCCTGACAGCGAAAGAGCAATGTTGGTGGAAGTATTCAGCATATTATACCATGTGATTAATTTTCATGCAGTAATAATAAAGTACCTACATTGTAATGTGCACATGATAGAAACCATTAAAGGCATTGAAGACTCGCCCCAAACCGTGTGTGGCCATCTGAAAAAGTTAACTTTCTGTTGCTTGCAAGTGACGTTTTGTTCGTGTCGCTAAAAAATGCAGACAGTAATGAAACGTGATACCTTGTTATCTTTAGCTGGACCTGAGATGTCCATCGCTGTATCGTTTATACACTGTGCTGTGGGTATCGACCGCAGCTGTTTGTACTGACTGTACACTAGTGTCTAATTACCGACAGTAGCAAGCTGTGTGTGTATTTTCTGGGATCGATGGTGGTGTCTAACACTTCTGTTACACCTCATTCGAAACTCGGTCAGATTACCGGCATTAGATGTTTCTTTTTGCGCGAGTCTTCACACCCTTTAAATCTGAATGACCATAAATTTGGCTACTGCATGATCTGGTGCAAGTATTCCATTTCCATTACAATATTACTATTACTATAAATAATTCACATTCCAGACTTTATTAATGCAATGAATATTCATAATTCAGTTTACATCATACCATCGAGAGAAACTAGCCCATCCATGACACCCAGGCTTTGATATCAGCCTTGTTTAATATCATAACAAATACAGGACTCAATGTCTTCCGATGATCTGTCAGTTACCAGAAACGTTGCACATTATTAGGACACCCAGGTCACCGACGCACACTACCAATCCTTCCTACTGGATCTAGATCGCTTGTTGATACAAACGCCTAGGATTACTACTACGCAAGATTCCGGACCCGCACGAAACTTGTCACCGTTGGTTCTGCACAATCGACTGATAATGATATTATAATTATTGACTTAAATACATCCTATCATCACTTTGATCCAGATCTAACAGCGGAGAAAGAAAAAAAAATGCCAGAAAAAAAAAAAATGCCAGATGCCCGATGGCTCTTTATTTGGTAGGCTAATTAAATTTTGCAGCTAGGTGACTGTAACAAAGTGAGCAACGATGAACAGGGAATTCGACCGGCTGTATAGGGTATGGTCATTGAGGTAATTACAATCCACTGTCATCAAAAGAATACTTATAGATGTCATTATTTTCACTTGATTAGACTTTTTCGATGAATCTGCTTTCCACTCTACGGTCACTGATGTTCAAATTAAATCTGTGAAGCATGATTTCTATGGGATATATATCTCTGTGCCTTTATGATATATAGCATGCAGAACCAAGGGAGAAAGTCTGCTTAAAGTTAAACATCTATAAAAGTGGGCAAAATCGTGACTGTTTTTAAACAATGTCTAATCCACATCTGGCAAGAAACTGTTAGTAACAGATTTACGAGACATTAATTTTCACAGCCTTGAAAAGGCACAATTTTGTTTTCTTTCCAGCAGAAATGCATATATATATTTTTCATTGTGCAGGTTTAAGAACCCCGCCGTGATCTCACTCTCCTCCAGCCTGGCCTTTCCATCCTTTCTCCAACTGGAAATATATACCAGTTCTGAATACGCAAACAAAGTTACATTTCATTAACTGCATGGCACATGCTTAGACTATATACAGATGTATTGATATTCTCACATTCATATCTGTACCTTGGTACATTGGACCGATGTATTTTATGCAATCACCATGCCTAACACCATTACCATATGTCTATAGCAGATTTCAACGACGCTTCAGGGCTCTCCTTCCCTCACAAAGAATGTTACCGTGGAAGCAGAGCCAGTCGTTGCCAAGGACACATTTAACAAATACTCTCGAATCATCGGCGCACATGTGACTGTGGCTGTACCAGCAAAAGTTCAATACTGTGTAGGCTACACTATTTTACAATATTATCGAGGTCAGACATTTGCATATATACTTATACATCTCGGTTTGTCCGTTAGCTGTCGTTTACAAACATGGGACACCATGTTTTGGTTTGTAACCTTCATTTGCTCGATCTGCGTGGACGAACCGGCCAAATTTTGGCCAAGAAGTACACTGTTGTGACCCTCATTATTTGGTACACAATAATAACAAAGAAAAGAGATGGTAAAGATTAGGAGGCTTAATTCCGGCAGGTACCTATAAACAATGCCATTGATTGTAACGAAATTCCGCCAACCCGACTTGTTTTCCAGTTACGCATATATTTAAACACAAACCTAAAACATCAAGGAGTAAATTTTTCTTTCTTCAAATTTGGCAATATATTTCTTCACTATCAAGTAGAAACAAACC
The DNA here is from genome assembly GCA_020650975.1 of Apostichopus californicus. Taxonomy (NCBI): domain Eukaryota; kingdom Metazoa; phylum Echinodermata; class Holothuroidea; order Aspidochirotida; family Stichopodidae; genus Apostichopus; species Apostichopus californicus. Next base: position 22,294 of record JAIPMN010018877.1, read on the forward strand.
TTGACTTGTCAAGATAAATGAGCTGCATTAATATAGGATTAAATAGAACTAAAAGTTGTTATCCAAAATGAGAAAGGAAAAAAAAAAGGGCAGAATATTACTTCAATTGACCGTATGGTATGAACCAAAACATTCTGACAAGATCCTGTATAAATACCAGTAACATTAATTCAATATTAAAGGCAAAACATACCTTCCATATTTCATTAATAGAACACAATAAAGGGAATATTGAAGAAATACAGCATATGGTTGTTTTCTTTTCTGTATTATGTAAAGTAAGGTAAAGCAAAATATCAAAAACAGACTTACTTTACTTCCTCAAGTTTTTCAATAAAATTAAAATTAAGATGTTTTAAAATACCAAATACACTTTTTCTCTTTACTAACTGCAAGTGCTAAAATATATGGTAAATCTTACGAGAAAAACAAAAATTGGAAATTACCATGTCCTTGAAAGGAAGCAGTCAAAACGTGGATGTTATTGCAAAATGTTACTGATTTTATACAAAATAAAAAAAATTAATTACCGGTAATTCTTGATCACCCCTTTCCACTGAAGTAAATATTCAACGATATATCTTATGTCTGTTATTTCGCTGCAATCCATTAGAATTTTAACTGCCTGTATATCAAAACCAATCAATTAAAATCAAAGCTATTTCCAGCTGATCAAATTTTATATAGCAATTAATCAATTTATCTAGTCAATACATCATGCCCAGTTATCAAGTTATATCAACGTGTTATTTAGTGGTATCAAGTTATATCAACGTGTTATTTAGTGGTTGAAATGCAAACAAAAACCAAAAACTGCCAAATAAACTTGTTGAAAATTATGTAAGTTTTAATTTCTGCTTGATTTAAATCAAACAAAGTGACAGGACATACACCAACAGATGTTTAAAAAGTGTTGGTTTAACAGGATTATGGGGGTTTGTCAGAATACTAATATATATATGCAAACACTGCTGAATTCAAGCACATAATCGCGAAGTGTACATGCATCGTATAGACATGTATATACATTTTGCATACATTTTAAAAAGTCTTTTTTCAATTCTACTTTTATTTATGAATAAACATTACCTAATTATGCACACTGATGATGTACAGGGAGTTACTGCCTAATTTTCTGTTATGTTATCCCTTATTCCCAAGGACACTGAACACAGGTTTGTGGGCCTAAGGCAATTTTTTGGAAATATTATAAATAAATATATAGTATTTTCTGAGCGCAACACTCCACGTCATAGTTTGCAAAATTTAAAGTTTCCCAGATTTATCAAAAGTTTAAATGTCCATATCTTGGGAGCGAAAAGAGCTTTCAAAAACTTTCAACAGATTTTGAATGAGATTATCATCACACACAACAAATGCAGTACTGAATATGGGGCAAAATTGGCTAGGTGTCCGTGATACTTTTATATGCTTGATGCACATATGCTTTAATATGCCCTAATTGTCCATAGGGTTCAGTGTTACTCTGTCATAATACAATATCACTTGAAAGTAATAGCTCTACATGGTTATTCATTTACTAATCAACTTTCATTTTATATCAATTAGTTATACTTTCACTCTGAAATTTTTAAGAAGCATCGAAACATAACACTTTGACAGACATCTGTTCTTGATGAATGTGCGATTTATGCATAATTAATAGACAGTATCCTCTGTACACGAAGTAGGTACAAGAAGTAGATAAAATAATATGTACTATGTGCACAGCATTATGATTTTGAACACTTATTTGGTAGGCAGTCTAACAGGAAGGGGGAGGGGGGTTGGGTGGGAGGGGTTTGAGTGGGAGGGGTTGGAAGGGGGGTTGGATGGGAAAGAGTTGGATGGGAATGGGTTGGATGGAAGGGGTTGGATGGGAATGGGTTGTATCGAAGGGGTTGGATGGGA
>JAIPMN010018881.1:0-17348 GCA_020650975.1 Apostichopus californicus
TTCAAATAACTAACACTCATCCTAATAGAACAAAGAAAATACCAATTTCAATACTGAAAACTGCATGTGTTGATTTTCGTGTTGGTTTACTGTGTAAAGGCCCATATCTCAAGAAAGGATGCTTGGGCACATCTCATGTTTTACTGTGTAGATGTACCACATTGAGTACATAAAGCCTATTGTTTTTGGTGTAGGTCAAATGTCATTTGGGGTCACCAGGAGTCAAAATGTGGAAACCTTATAAACACAATATCTCAAGAAAGGAAGCTTGGGCAGATCTTATATTGAATGTGTAGAAGTACCACATTGAGTAAAGGAAGTCTATTGTTTTCTGTGGAGGTCAAAGGTCATTTATGGTCACCAGGTTCAATTGTGAAAACCCTAAACACAATAGCCCAAGAAAGGAAGCTTGGGCAGACCTCACATTTCTTGTGTAGAAGTACCACATTAAGTACAGGCAGCCTTTCGTTTTTGGTGGAGATCAATGGTCATTTGGGGTCACAGGGGGTCAAATTGTGAAAACATTGTAAAAACTATATTTCGAGAAGGGAAGCTTGGGCAGACCTAACTTTAATGTGTAGCCGTACCACATTGAGTACAGGAAGCCTATTGTTCATGTTGAAGGTCAAAGGTCATTTGGGGACACCAGGGGTAAAATTGTGAAAACATAAACCCGATATCTCAAGAAGGGAAGCATGAGCAGACCTCATATTTAAAGTTTAGACGTACCTCATTGAGTGCAACAAGCATTATTGTTTTTGGTGGAGGTCAGTGGTCTCTTTGGGTCACCAGAGTTCAAATTTTGAAAACCTTGTAAACACAATATCTCAAGAAGGGAAGGTCGGACCAATTCATATTTAGTGTGTAGACGTACTACATTGAGTACAGGAAGCCTAATGTATTTGGTGTAGGTCAAAGATCATTTGGGGACAACAGGTTAAATTGTGACAACCTTGTAAACATGATATTGCAAGAAAGGGCAGATCTCATATTTGATTTGTATATGTACCATATTAAATTTAAGGAGCCTATTATTGCTTTTGGTGGAGGTCAAAGGTTATTTGAGGTCAAAAAATGCCAAACATTTACTTCACTACCCTCTTACCTGTCCTTTCCACACTAACACATCTTCCTAAACATAATATCGCAAGGGCAGCTTGGACAGATCACATATTCATATGTAATTGTACCACATTGAGTACAAGAAGCCTTAATGTTGTGGGCGGAGGTCAATGGTTGTTTGAGGTCACCAGGGGTCAGATTGTGAAACCATGTTTAACACAATATATTAAATAAGGACTGATGTCATGTTAGTATGTTGATGTATCTATCAAATTTAGTATAAGAAGCTTGTTGTTGAGGTCAACTTGGTAATTTCAGGACAGCCTGTGTCATTTTGAAATTATTGTTTGTCATATCACACTGCTTCTCACTGTATTACTAATATCAAGTATGTTGTACACCCTCACTATACATTACATCAGATTCAGAAAATAGCTCATGTTACATCATCGAAACCACTATGTATTTTTGCATTCTGGTTTTGCATGGAGGTCACGGTAGTTTGAGGTCAACAGATTTAAAAGTCTGAGAAATTTGAATATGCGATCACTTCAGAAGTTTCGACTTCAAACTGGTATGTACATAGCTCTTTGCTATTTACATGTCTACAGTTTTTCTTGAGGTCAATAACATGTTACAGTCAGAATGTGTTTGATTATGCAGAAGTGAAGTTTCTTCCTTCTTGTCTCATTCACTGTGTTGTTTACATGACAGGAGCTGGAAGATGCTAAATCAAGTCTGAGAGCTACAAAAGATGAACTTGTGAAGTCTCACCTGGAATATGTCAAAGAATCCATGGCTTTACAAGAGGTCCTGAAGCAGAATATGGCAGCCTTGAATCAGCAAGAATTGGTAAGTATGATTAAGTATCGTGTATCTGTAGCCAGTATACCACCAGTAGCAAATGAAGTGTAATTACAAAGTTAGCAAAATATTGTCACTAGACCATTAATGTCTTGAATTTATGATAAAATATTCCACTGTTGAAGGTATTACAATGTGACAACATAATCTTGAGCTAACCAAAAGTGTTCTAAATTCATGGTACATTTGACTACAAATGTGAAGTGAGTAATGAGTACATTCACCTATGCTAAAATCAGTTGCTTGTATCAGCTAAATACTCAATTGGTGTAACTTGACAGGTTACAGAAAGGAAAACTGAGGTTCTTATTTTAATGTGTCAGTACACCAAATAAGATATCTTTCCTATGTTGTATATTTTCAGGCTTCATCCGCTTCTGTTACGGAGGAAGAAATCCTACTTGAAGAACGTGAAACTCTAGACATATCACAGCAATCAACTTTGGCAGGTAGGATCACAATGAAAAGATAATTACTGCTGCTGGTTGTAAATTTCCAGGCAGTTTAATGTTTCCTTATATCAGTCTGTTTTTCCTTAAATAGTCCTACCTGGAGATCTTCACAGCTGTCAGAGGTGAATTTAAGTAGTGTAGAATGGATTATCTAATGTCTATTATGTTAAGATATTAAAAGTCAAATGAGCTCTGCAGAGGTGTAAATACAGTACATTATAAGGAGTATCACGGAAACAGGTTAAATCTTTTTGATTCCTTGCCGAAGGCAGACGGAATATATGCGATGGTGATGGCGTGTGTATACATGTGTGTGTGTCACTTACTTGTAAACACTAGAAAGATTACTGGGGTACATTTCATATTTGGTATGTAGGTACCCCTTAGGTAGAACTGGTTTGGTATTGTTGTTGGTAGTCGTGAAAGGTCATGTGTGTCCTCACAGGTCAAATTGTGAAAACATTGTTTACACAATATCTCAAGAGGTGGAAATTGCAGGTAGTTCTAACTTGGTGTGTAGCTTGCTGTTGGTCAGCAAAGGATCTGTAGTGTTTTTTATGTGAATGTCAAAGGTCATTGGAGGCCAACTGAGGGAAACATTGTGACAATCTTATAAACATGATCTCTCATGGAAAGTAGCCAGTTTAATTCTTGTATATATGTGGCCTGTGGATTTCCTGTAATTAGTTCAGCAAATCCTATGGTTTGTGGTGAAAGGTCATTTTGGGTCAGCAGAGGGCCAAATGTGAATATCAAAAGTGCTATATCTCCAGAACCAGAATACTATAGGAGGTCATATATGCATTGTATGATAGCCTTAAGTATTTTATAGTTACACAATATGGTGTAGGTCAGAGTTCATTTGAGGTCACCAGGTGTGAAAACGTGAACACTATGTAAATACAATATATCCAGATAGGAAACTGCAATAGCTGGTAAATATGGCTATGGCTTCTCTATAATGAGAACAAGAACCCTATTATTTTTGGTAGAGGATACAGGTCATTTGGGTTCAGCAAAGGTAACATTCTGGAAATTGTTAACATTACATCATAAGATAGGCAGCTTTATCAGATGTCATAGAGGCATATGACTGTCCTATAATGTGTACAAGAGCCCAGTAATTCTTTGTGAAGGTCAAAGGTCATTTGTGCTCACCAAGGTGGAAAGTGTGAAAACCTTAAAGTCTCAATATTTACATGTTTGCTGATGAATTTCAGAAAACAAACTTCCTTGAAGCAGATTCAATGTTTTTTATTCTAAGTGCACTCTGACTAGGTGGGTATAATGGAAAAACTGTTTCAATCAAAAGAAAGAAATTTATTTTCTGTTGCTCTTATGACGCGAAACGATTTACCGTAAAATCACTTCGACCGCCCATTTCAGCATGTTCATGACACAAATGTAACCTATATATACTCGTATCGTTCACATTTGTGAACCAATTTCACAGAGGAAACGTCTGAAAACACCTGTTTATTCCTTGCAATGGAAGGATATGACACAATTTTGCAAGCTACATCGGTAAGACCGAAACAAAGATATATCTATTCAAGAGAATGAACCTAATACAGGCTAGCACACAGCCCGAACGGTCGTAAACAAAACAGAGCGATTTGATTGGCGCATGATCTGTTGGGCGGGGCTTGCACATTTTGATTGAAGTTTGCAGAATCTATGGACCCGTTAAAAATCTGGCGAATTTTATTCAGCTCAAAATTTTTAACGACAGATAACTCAATAAGAATAATGATGAATATGAAAATTGCATAGAATGCTGTTATTTTCACTGAGCTTTTAGGGCAGTTAGCTGGAAAGGTCAAAGTTAAAATTTGACAAACACACATTGAGACTTTAAAAGCACTATAGCTGGATAATTCTTAATAATAATTTTTTATAATTAGGAATGTGGTCTGTAATAAGCGATCGGTTTCAGCATGACATTTTGTGCAAGGACATGGTGTACATAAAAGCACATAATCCTCTGGTAGTCATGTGATCACTATCTAATACAAACAAAATAACACATCTATGTATCTGTTGTATTTCTGAAACAAATTAATAGCGATTTTAATTTAACAAAAATCATTTGGGAGTCAAGCATACACCCATTTAGGAGATGTGTCAAAAAAAAAATACGAACCATGGAGGGTCATGTGATGTGCTCCATGTTAACACATATAACTTCTATCATATTCATTGTACAAATTTATTCCTTCTTCAACTATTGTCATCATTGCATAGCCACAGTCCTGAAGAAACTTTAATAGCAAACCCAGAATTTTAGCTCAGTGGTGCAGGTGTTAATGTTTACTGCAATCGTTCAATTGCAAAGTGCTAGTTCTTTTAAAAAGATTGAACTGCAGATGAAACACATGCACCATATCAGGACTGCACATGTGTCACAAAACCGCTGCATCACTAAATTGTCACAGGGGTATGTGAACCAGAAATAAGGACATGAACAAGAAGTTGAATTAAACGGTACATTAGATCTTCATCTGGCTAGATATCTACTGAATACAGTGACTGTGTCAGGGGAAAGCAAGCTTGAGAGAACCGTGCTTAGCACTGCTCCTACAGGTTGAATCACACTGAATACAATTGGTGAAAGTTACATCTTATACTCTTTACAATGGATTACAGAGGATGGGACAGGAAGTTACTCTGTCCACATATTTAACTTTCTCCTTAAACAGAGCTGGGTTAAGCTACTAAGAAATGACCACACTATGACATCATTGAGAATGACATCATACTGAAAGTTATTTGATTGGTAGAGATCTGACATTCCTCGCACAGACAGGTGTAGGGTTTCTGTTGTAGAGACTTACTGTAGAGGTCAAAGTGTTAGTGATCTACGGGGAGTTAGAAGTAGGAAAAGTATAATATAATGTTGTTGGCTTGTAAATAGAGACTGTTTGTAACTTTCTGGGAAGTGTGATGTGAGATGACTTCCTGTCTGTGCTACTAGCTGAGGACTGAAGGTGAACCTAGGGTTAGGGGAAGAGTAGGTAAGAATGGTAAAATACTGTATGTTGTATGCACAGTATACATTAACATAAGTAGCAGATGACAGGATTCACTGTTCCTTAGCAATGTAAGTGTAACTGTCTTTAATACATGCACTCACAAGCACAGATCAAGCAGTTTCTGACAGAGAAAAAGGATGTCAACATCAATTCATCATCCAAACTAGAGCAATTAATATCAAACGTACAGTAAATGCCTGTTAAAGGTGCAGTGTTTGGATACAAAACTCCTACAACTTTGAACTGACAGAGGGTTATATTAACATACATGGTTAGGAGGAGCATGGCCCTGCATGTTTGGTATGTTTTAATAGTGTATAGTATGATGTCCAGATGTATACGTTGCTGGGGTCAACAAGCAAATAACATAAAGCATATCAACACCTCCAATGTCTTTTTGTGAAATATTATAGAAAATAAATGCCTTAACTAATCCCTCTTTTTGATATTTCACCTTTTCGGTCATCAAGTGAGGTAGATCGCACCAGGATCCTAAAAGCTGAAGAGTATTTATGATTTGAAATCATTTTATGTTAAATATCATCAAAAGGCTGTTGCTATGCTTTCAAAAGGTGCCAGTAATGTTGCTATGGTAACACTGATGCTTGTTGTGTAGATGAGCAGTTACATCAACAGTACATTAAAAAGCAATTCAATTTATTCATATTCCACAAAAATATAGTGTTCTTAATCTATTGAACTGGTTTTAAAGAAAAGTATTTTGTTGTTATATATTAATGCAATACAAATCAATCTAATAATCAACTGATAACTAGGAAAATGTGATCTCATCTATTATTTAATAATCAGTTTATCAATTGGTTTGTTGTTCTGAGTGTGATACTTAATTATATTGTATCTTTACTTTTACTTACATTTCAGCTGATTACGGCAGATTAATGGTCAATGTTGCCGATGATCTTACTCTAGACAGCACTCTGAAATTAGCAACTCTGTTTAGTCTACCACCGGCAAACACTGATATGCTACGCCGGGTTTCTCTGATAGAGACACCAGGAATCACTCTGATTAACTTCATGAAGACACGAAACATCATCAATATGTACGATGTCACTAACCTACAAAAGGGTTTGGTTCATATTCAGCTAAACCGAACAAATGAAAACCTTTTAGCTCAATATCAGTCTAAAGTTGACCCCTTTCAGTTTGAAGAAAACCAAGCACCAGAACTGCTACCCTGGCCTGGTAAGAATGGATACAATGATGTAATCAGAATACATAAAACAAAATGGTGCAGTATAGTAAAATCTCTAGAAATGTTTGTGAGTCAGGGGAATAATATTCGGCTTTCAGGCCATATGTTATTTTCATCTAGTACATTTTATTATGATGTTTGTATGGTAAGAGTAATTATAAGTGGATCTTTTGACCGATTATATGTTCCCATTTAGTTCATTTCTTTATAGTAAAAAGATTCTCTAACAACATAAAGCTTGTGTTACATATCTATATGATTCCTTCAATAATACCTCTTTCATAAATCAATTGCAAGGCTTTTGTATTGATGTAGAAATTTACATTAATGTGGCTCAGTATGTTTTTTTTTTGCATGTCAAGGCTTCAGTTAAGTACTAGTGATTGTGTTTCCATTTATATTCTATTTTTTAGTTGATGAATCAATTCCATTACAAGTTTTTGATGAAAGAAAGGAATATCATGACCATAGTAAGGAGAGTTTGATGGAGAGAACAGAGAAAGGAGAACTACCAAAACAAAGAAAAGATTCACAAATACTTGAAATGAGGCAACATTCATACATTGAACACAGGATAAAGTGTGAAGGTGGAACTATTAGCATCATGGGGGTACATCTGACTATTCCTGAGGACGCTGTATCCTTTGATCATGTTATTGCCATTAAAGTGGTCTACGATCCTGACATACACCTCCCTGGAAGTGCTCATAGGGGCAGAATGACACCCCTGATTAAACTAGAGCCAGAAGGACTCGTCCTCAACAAGCCAGCCCAGCTGACTATTCCTCACTCGGCTATTATCCCTGAGCCAGATCGACATGATGTTATTATCTTCACTGGTCTGAAAGATGAAGAAACTTTACAAAAAGGTAAAAATGGTGACCGATAAACACTTTTAATGTAATTGATGAATGTACCAGGAGATGTACAATAAGTTATATGCTGGGAATTAGTACTGTAAAGTATATCATACTTAATGAGCTCATAATATTTGCTCTAATATTGATTACCAAGTAATATATTTGTATAATATTATTTGTTATAGGTGCAACAACTTGGACTGAAGAGAAATCTATTGTTTGGAAGCTAGACCCAGAGAAGATCAGTCTTGATATTAACACCCTGAGCTACGTCTTTGTTAATTTAGTCAGCCAAGAAACAGAACAGAAGCATATATTCCGTATTGTTCCATTTATTGACGGGATACTGGATGCCAAAGATGATGTCTTAATAACTGTTTGTTTCTGTAAGGACAGTGATGAAGAGTACAAGGTGAGGATAATCTCCTGTTACCATGGTGATATCTGCAGCAGTGTGAGGAGGTCAATTCTGCTTTGTGCTGTGATCTATAAGTCGGATACTGGGAATCTTGCTTTCTTTCATGATTTGCATAATGAATTTTATCGTATTTCCCTGGCAAACTATGAAGTGATTGGTTAAGGGTGCAGTTGTGTTACATAGTCATTGATGTACCATAGCACATCAAAGAGAAAACTATGTTACATTTGAAATACAAACAGTACACTAAAATTTGCAACAAGGACTTAGAGGATCTGATAGAAACAAGCAACATTAATTAAATTAAGGGAACAAAAGCTGCTGTAACTTGCTAAAGCAGTGATGAAGAAGAGTGAAGCACAACAAATTGCATAATTGAATATTTGCTTTATTGAGGGAATTTACATCTTCATGTTCTTATGTTTTAGTTGCTGTTAGAGGACCACCAGTCCAAACTTAGTCTAGGAAACTATACAACATTTCAAGTTACCCGGACATTGAATGATGGCAGAGATTGTGCTTCTTACATTGATCTGATGATGTCATCGCCCGGTGATAGTTACCATCTGATGAAAGAAGAATCAACAAAGGTAGTATTCACCAATGCTATTAAAGTTTGTCTTTCAATATTACAAGACTTGTAGTTAAGGATTGGTTACCTAAAGTGGATCAAAGTGTTGTAGTGGTTACAATGTTGGCCCTATATATAACTTCTTCTTTCTGGTTAAAAAAAAAGGGCTCAGAATCTGCAAAACTTCTGGTGGGCAGTGTTGTTCAGGAGAATCTTGTGAGGGTTGTTATTGTCCGTTCATGATGTAGTAAATGAAGTTTGGTCCTATGTTATTTCACAAAAAGCTTCACTCACCATGACTACACTTTGGTGATGATGAATGAGGATGTCTTGAATTCACCTCCCTTTGTATTTTGAGGTAGCGTTCAGATGCTGTGGCAATTTCTCAGTTGCTAGAGTGGGATGTTGATTAAGTGGATGTCCTGTGAGCAGGAATGATTGAGGAAATTACACGCCTGCCTAGTAATTCTCTGAACACTCATTGAAAACATAAGGATTGATATAAGTTGGTATTCATCTACAATCACATGAATATCCATGACTCGACTATATGTCTGTTTCTACCAATTGGAACAATCTAAACCTAAATGTTGTTATGGAATCCTTTATAACAATAGAGAGTATAATCTTCACCCCCTGCCCATGAAGTCTAAGGATTTGTACACTGCCACATGTCTTGGTTCCTTACCAGCTTTTCCAATTCTTATATATTTATGTGTCATCGTTTCTTTGAATACTTATCAAGCATTCTCATCCTCAGTACATTGATCTTCAATATCTTTTATCCATTAGCATGTAGACATTGATCACCTCTGTGCTGCCAGTAGAGTCTCTCATCAGTTCAGACTTAACAGAAACAACGATGGAGACACTGACATGGTTGATGTGAAGTTAAAAGTATCACAACATGAAAAGAACCAGACAGCCCTTATCATCCAATCAAAGGTGAGTTATGTCTACTGATTGTCTTCCAGCTGCCTGTGTTCTCATGTCTCTTCAATACATAATATTAAGCGTCACGTCTCTCTTATGATCATTTCTTTGCTTAGTTATGTCTTGTCTGTTGGAAGTCTTGCAGCTGTTTACAGGGTGATTGAATAAAATCAGTGCTGTGACTGTTTTCGCATGGATCCTTTTATTTGTAATATTTATGGTGGATGACAATTAAATACAATTGAATTATAGTAGCCTGTTATTCTAGTATTATCGTTTTTGCAGTCACTCCAGCGATCCTGGTGCACCTAAGTTTCCTAATTTGATCCAGTTTTCCAACTTTTGCTGACTCTTTGGTGTTGCTTGAATGAGTAACTCACAATACAGTGAAATGCTGAAAAAGTATCTATTATTCTATGCACAGGTCAACAGTTATTGGAAACTTTGTTTTGTGGGTATCTTAGGTATCAATTAATTACTCCATAAATAAAAGGTCTGTTGTCACCAACGTTCCTTTTCCTTTGGATTTCACACATATTTTAAATGTTGTTCCGTGTCTGTTTCCGCTCAGTTTTCTACATTACGTTCCTACGTTAAACATAATCATTCACAGGGGTGTGATAGATAAGCTGCTCTATTGTATGTTAAACATTTCTTACATGTAAAAATTTCAATATTTATACTGTATAATATTTTGTTTTTTCCTTCAGGTTAAAGACATTCTCTTATCTCCAGAAAGCCAGGAAATTCTTTTTAGAGACCTGCACCCAGGTGAGTTTTTAAGTTTGTAGTGGAACAGATGAGTGAACTTAGCTAGTTTTGAAAGTCCACCCTGGCCTGCATCGAAATTAAATAAAGTTAATAAAATGAATGCTATTTATTTTATCTTAGACATACACCAGGTAAGTGTGTATAAGTGGAGATGAAAAAGTAAGCACACATAGAGAACATGGACCCACGTGAGAGTCTGCGTAGAGGTGAAAATAAAATAACATTTGGTTGTAGAAGTAGACACACATATGGCAAGCCACATGTGCAATAATTCGATAAACCGAGTTTACCGCCGTTAAACTCTGTTTTTCGATCGATAAACTAAGTTTATCGACTGGATAACCGTGTTTTTTGAGCGAAAAGCAGAGTTAACGGCGATAAACTCAGTTATTCAAATTATTGCACATGTGGCGTGCCATATCAGATTCGACAAACTTGGTTTTTCAATCGATAAACTCAGTTTATCGATAAACTCAGTTTATCGAGCGAAAAGAGAGTATCGATAAACTTAGTTTATTGAGCGAAAAACATAGTTCCCATTTAATAAACTCGGTTTATCGCCGATAATCTTAGTTTATCGAGGTAACCCTTCTTTTCGCTCGATTAACTGAGTTTATCGATCGAAAAACAGAGTGTTAACGGCGATTAACTCGGTTTATCGAATTATTGCACATATGGCTTGCCATACACACCTGATTGTTACTTATATAACCTTAGTTTATTGGGAAATACTTCATCAACATAAACACTTATGATGGAGAGAAAGTCAATCTTCCTTCCTAAACCAATAATATCTAAATTCTATTTGCACACTTTTATTTTCAGTTAGTGTGCTCACTTCCTATTTTTGTAGCTCAAAGCAACTTTGAAAGTGAAGCTATATACAAGACTAGAATTTATGCACAAGGCAAGGGCTTAAAGTTGCAGAGTTGCACGCAACTTGTTGGCAGTATACTTTACCCAATTTATTGTGGGCACCACGGTTGACTTGCAAAACAACGTTTTCCATGCAGGTTGCATGCTTGTGGGCCAGATGTGTACTCGTGCATGTTAGTTGTGAATGTTGCTCATTGTTCCAAACTGGCAAACAACTAGCATGTGTTTCTCTAATCTGTACATGTGATATACTTTTTCGAATGTAAAGTTGATTTATGTCCTCGGTTTCAGACCTACACAAATATGAAAAGTTGGGAGAAGACATTGCAAAGCTTCTAGATAAACAACATTGTCAAAAGCTAGGCGTGTATTTTGAGCTCAAGCCAGCAGAAAATGAAACAATCCAGACAGCAGCAGAATCTGGAAAGATGCTGATGAAAATATTGGATGAAAGAGAGCTCATCATGCCAGACAGAATGATCAGAATGTATGAAGGATTGAAAGCTATACACTTTAATAAGGTGGCAAGACTGGTGCTGGAGTACATTGATACGTCACAGGAGAAGAATGGAAAGGAAAACGAAAGAGAGAAAGATGATAAGAAAATGGTTTGTGCTTTTCAAAAACTTGTTAAAACTTTGAAACTTTATCTTGAAGAAACACAAGGATCATTTTGCATAGAATCAAGATCTTAGAATGGATTAGTACTGTACTTTCTAACATGAAAAGCAGCTTTTTTGCTGTCATGCAAGTCACATAACAGAATAAGAAATTACTCTTCAATTACTAATAAGTCCTCCTTTTACTCATTGTAACAAAATACCGAGCATTTAACTGTGATTTTATGCTTTAGTACTCACAAGATGGGTTTGAAGATATCATCTGTACAGGGAGTTTGTGTAGAATATTCACTGAAGCCAAATCAAATGCAGTAGAGAGTTGTCTATCTTCATGAAAGTATGATGAAAAATATGAATTTTATGAACAATTCGTAATATTTCAACATTATTTCAGGTAAAAAATCTAGAGAAACAGAAAGTCATTTCAAAAGTGGAACCAAAGTTGTCAGTAAATTTCAAAATTTTGATAGAGGAGGGATACAAGAGACTGGATGTCCAAAGAGCCTTGAAATTGTCTCATGGAAAACTGGATTTGGGAAGACGAATATTGCTGCTTGCTAAGGAAGAGCATGGTAAAGTACACTATAGTTTTAGCAACATGTGTATTCCTTCTCTATTCGTTACTTATATAGTTATTCTCAATCTTATGTGACATTCTAGGATCATTACAGTTATTTCATGCGACCCTTATGTTTCAGTATTTACAAAAGATGAATGTTTTTCCTTTCTTTATTTCGGTATGAATATATCATTTCCCTCGAAAATAGCTTCAGGCATGTCAATGCTAGAGGAATGTGATATACCCTGCATACTTATTTTTGTTTCTGTTCATTAAAAATGTCATTAATTGTTTCATTTTTATTAATTCAATGTTGCTAATATTTCTTGCAGATATAATCTACTACAGGTCTTGCTCTCTTTTTCATATCAAAGATGTATGTGATTCTTTTCTTTTTCTTTTGGAATTATCTACAAATAGTAATATGAAAACATCAGTTTTGTGTTATAGAGGTTATTTTCAAATTGTGGATTGAAGTTGTTTATAGTAATACATGTTTCATGATAGTGGCAAAATACTTTCCTTTCATATGAAATATATTACTTTTCTCCATCAGAGAGACTTCCTTTGTTCCCAGGGTCCAATTTTTATAAAGAACAATACTTTGATCAGCGTGGAGGAGAGATGGTTATCGCAGGTGTCATTCTGCGTGTACCAGCTGATGCACTACACACTGGAAGGATTATTAGTCTGTGGGTTTCTACTGAACCTGCCATTAAAGGACCTATCTCAAACAAGAGTCTAAGGTTGACCCCCTTTGTGAAATTTGGTCCAGAAAGCCTTACCTTACACAAGCCTGTCACCTTGATGATTCCACACTGTGCTTTTACTACAACTAACCAGATGGGTATTGATGTATACTCTGGTGTATTACAAACAGGTCTGTTCTCTATTTTGTCTTGTGTTTTTATACTCCAGTCAGAATTATAAACAGTTACTCAAATTTGTATTATCAACAGAAGTATGTATATGAGCTTGTGTGTACTCCACCTCTTGAGTTTTATCCACGATAGGCCAAAAACAAAAAGTGTATAATGTTGTGTATTGTCACTGGATGTTCCATATTAAATAAAAACAAAAACCCTGCTTTTCTGTAGAGGTCAAAGTCTGAAACATTTGTAAGCACAATAATTCAAGAAAGATTGTGTAAACTTCATATGTACTATCTAGATCCACTGGGGCATGTAAAACAAATGTAAAGTGTGTTGTGCTTAGCAATAGGTCATTTGAGGTCAATATGTGTCAAAGCCTGAAAAGCTCCCAAGCCTTTGTAACTGCTGAAGTAAATCTGGAATGAAAGTCACACTTGATATGTGAAACCACCTGCGTACACAAACATGATATTGACAAGAAAGTCACTAAGCCTTCTGGTTCTGTGTAATATAGAAATCAACATCTCAAGAAGGAAGTAATGTCTAGACATTTAACCTCCACTTAAGTAACCTTTCTCTTTTAGTTGTACATTGAGAGTAAACATTTCAAATGTTGCACAATTGAGAGAGAAACAAACAACATTTCCAAAGAAAAATAATACCCTTCAAGCTGTGTTATAATTCAGGGTTTTTATCTAGTGACCTTGCATCCATACATAGATTTAGATACATGATATTGTAATATTTTGATGTTCTATGTGTGCAGTGTTGCATTTTCTATCACCAGACTGTCCCTTTAAGATCATCTATGGTATAGTTTAGGATTGGTGTTCTACCTTTCATCATCTTATAAAAACGTCTTAGCAAAATGTTTTTAAAATTTTCTTCAGATAAATCTGTCAAATGGAGCTTAGATAGGAAACACCTCAGCTGCTCTATGAATAGTCAGCGCCTAGCCGTTGAAGCTGAGAAACCCTGTCTCATTGGTCTCCATGTCCCGTTCATACCTAAGATGAGGAAACGTGTTTGTCTTTTACCGATTGTAAACGGAGTTTCTGAATCGGGCGATCAATTGACAATCCATCTTTGGTTTTATAATGATGACACTCTGGAACATAAAGTAAGTAGCAGATTTCATCAGCTCAAGTGGTATTGCTAATTATCTGATGGATTCCAGTTGTCTGTCTTTCTGAATGACACATAGTTCATACACAGAATTGTACAGAGTTGATACAGTGTTAACCATAGATATTTAAACTTTCAATAATGTATTGCTGGTGATCATTGCAAACTTAGAACAAGTAGATAAGTACAGACACATTTGTTAACACACCTTGATTAGGTGACCAAGATTAAACAGCAAAGATTTATATTTCAGAACATAGGCTGTCAGACTACTAATGGTCTTTGAGAATGCATCCTATCAGACATGCTATGTATTAGATATTTATAACAGCTCCCTGATTTATCAAGTAAGTAGTGTATGCATTGATCCTAATATTAACATTTACATAATTTAATACTCAATGTTTTACTTTGTTTATATTAATAGAGTCTTATCAATGAAGAAATCTGCCAGCAAAAGGGAACCAAAATTCATGATCCTGTGTCTGTTCAACTCAAATCTATGACTTCAACTTTACATGTTAGCACTAACTCCAGTACCTCACAGTGTAACCCACATCCTAGAAAAGTGGTTAGTAATATTTGTCAAATATTATCATTTACATATAATATAATATAATTTAATATGTATCATGTATTATGATTTATTCTTGGCAACATGTAAAGAAAGCAGGTAATTCATGTTCCAGAGATGATTTGCATTTGTTGAAAGAATAGTTATATGCATATGTTGAGATGTATGGGTTTGGTGTTAGCATATTTTGTTATACAAATAAACATGATATTTGAAATTGTCTCCTGTCATTCCTATGATATTCAATGAATGAAAAGGATGGTCCCAGCTGCAGTTGTCTATACAGTTGATTTCATTCTGGACTAGTCCTTCATGCCATCCTCATTGACTGTCCATGTATTGATTTTATAAGGTTAAGGTTATCTATTCTTTTTTTTTGGGGGGGGGCAGTTCTTTTTATAGATGTTAAGGTTATCTCTTTTCTTTGATGGGAGTACTCTATTCGATTAAGCCCAAAAGGGTTAATTAGTTTACTTCCTTTCACATTTTTTACTTATTTGCAGTTATATTGTCTTGTGCACCTTGCAATAGTATCAAAATTCTTTTTACAGATGTTAAGGTTATCTCTTTTCTTTGATGGGAGTACTCTATTCGATTAAGCCCAAAAGGGTTACTTAGTTTACTTCCTTTCACATTTTTTACTTATTTGCAGTGATATTGTCTTGTTCACCTTGCAATAGTATAATAATAATAATAATAATAATAATAATAATAATAATAATAATAATAATAATAATAATAATAATAATAATAATAATAATAATAATAATAATAATAATAATAGATTATTGATGATGATGATGATGATGATGATGATGATGATGATGATGATGATGATGGTCGTGGTCGTGGTCGTGGTCGTGGTCGTGGTCGTGGTCGTGGTCGTGGTCGTGGTCGTGGTCGTGGTCGTGGTCGTCGTGGTCGTGGTCGTGGTCGTCGTCGTCGTCGTCGTCCCCTCCTGTTTATTTCTTCGACAATATATATACAGAAACATACAATGTCAAATTTTATTCTGTTGTTACAAAATAATTAATCTAGTATGAAGCTGTTTTTTAAGTCATCATATAAATTGCGTTTCTTACAATACTGTTGAACTTTTACAGCAAACTTAAACTTATAAAAGAATGTTTCCATGTCTAGTTGTACATTTCTTCTTAAGCAATCAGAAATATAAATCTTCATATGTAATATTAGAAAATTATATGGACTATATTCCTGACATAGAAAACCAAAGAAAATATCTTCTTTCGACATGAAAAACTGCTTGTTCAATAGTCGTCTCTCAATATCTAAAATAAAATAAGAGACCAGGCTACATTCCCAAAAAAGGTGTTCAATAGTCTCCTCATGTAGCTTACAAAAAAGAACAATTTGGCGAGTCTACAATATTCATATTAAAAAGCAATTTCTTAGTAGGAATAATTCTATGCAAAAATTTGAACTGAAAATATTACAAACGTGCTTCAGTAATACTCTTATATGGCATCCTAAACAACTTCGCCCACTGCTCAGATTCAAAAGAATAGACAGTGTTCCACTTATTAAGTGAGGTGGGCAAAGAGGTTACCCCTTTTAGAAAAACCGGATAAAGTATGTGGGAAACGGAATAATTACCCATAATTTTCTCAAGTAAGAGTTCACTGACAGTAGGGTTATTATCTGTATCATGTAAGCCCATTTTCCAATGACGAGGAATCGCTTTAATTAAACCCCAGTAGTGAATAAACGCAAAATTACCAATATTGTAGGTCCTAACAAAAGTAAGGAAATCAAAGAGGTCTATTATTAACATAAAAAAAGTCGGCAATTTTCATAATCCCCTTTTTAAACAGAATATCATAAAAAATGGTCTTACTGTTAATTTTTACACTGGAATTATTCCAGATATACTCATTTCCAAAAGTATTATTAGGTGGGGCATAAGATACTTCACACCAAGCATCCAAAACTTGGCGGAGAAAAATATTCTTAATAAACCTAATATCCGTTTTTGAACAATTACACTGGAAGAAGAATTTATTTCCATATGGCTTTAAAACGGTAGTGAAAAATATTTTCCAAGGGCTCTCATTAACAGAAAAGTAACGGCGAACCCAAGTACATTTTAAGGATTTCATAAAACTATCAATGTGTGTAATCCTCAGTCCTCCTTCATCAATATTATTAATCATAGTACTCCTCTTAACCTTGTCAGGGCGCCCACACCAAATAAAATCGAAGATTATTCTTTCCACATCTTTAACAAAACTAGAGGGAGGGTTGGGTAAGACAAGGAATAGAAACACAAGTTGCGAAAGGGCAAGAGACTTAACTATGGTATTGCGGCCAATTGGGGTCATATCCCTGACAGACCACGAACGTAGGCATGATTTTAGCCGAGATAACTTTGGAGTGTAGTTAAGCTCAAACAAATCATTTCTATTGTTCGTAAAGTAAATGCCCAAATAGCTAACTGGTCCATTGCTAACAGCAATACCACTGAATGAAGTAAAAGGCCAATCACGAGCAAAAGAGCCAAGAGGAAAAAGAACAGACTTATTATA
>JAIPMN010018885.1:0-12047 GCA_020650975.1 Apostichopus californicus
TGTTACTTGTTAGCTATGTTTTGATATATGTGTGTGTCTGAGGGAATAAGACAGTTATCTTCCCTTCCCCACTGTTACTTGTTAGCTATGTTTTGATATATGTGTGTGTTGTTGTTTCAGTGTGCAAGTAGTAGTTGCAATCATAGCAGTTACTGTGAAGTTTCATTATCAATTACCAAGGGGTAGGTAATGGCTGATTCTGGGCCTTAAAAACTGAAGGTTTACCATCAGCCCCATATGGGGGGGGCGGTAAGCATGGGCCTAAATTTACAGATTTTCTATGTTTCTTGTGACAGTCTGGTTGTGGAAACCTTCATGGAACTTGCAGCTACAAGCGTCCCTTGTCAACTTTTAAAAAAAAAAACCCTTAATTTCACCCACCTGCAGACGTTAGTTATATCAGCACCAGAGTACCCCTCCAGTTTCTCAGCAATGCTTGATAAATCCACATCATCTGAAAAAGGCACCTCCTTCAAGTTTATCTTCAAAAGAGCCTCCCGACCTTTCTCTGAAGCGACCAGGAGTAATGTTTCGAGTAGATTTTTATTAACATCATGAAAAGAAACCACAGAGCAAGATTCTCTTTAGTTTGACATATGATTTAAATATTCACAAGTGTAGCTGAAATCATTAAAAAGCTTTCTAGAATACTACTTTTTTTTTCCTCGAAAAAATGTCTGCAAATAACACTTAGAAAACGTAACAAGTAGGATGCTTTAATACAACGTTTAATACAACGTTCAGTTGTTGTGTGTTTTTTCACACCCCAGTTGTACAACTCACAAAGTGACATTTCTCATAGTTGATTATGACAAATACAGGCAATTTAAACCCAGACATGCCCAAAGGGCAGAATCTCCTCTCTGTTATTATAGTTATTATTTATTATTACTATGTATTTGATAGAGCGCTCTACAATAGATCACAGCGCTTTATAGAAACAAATAAAAACTACACAATAAAAACAAACAACAATCCTAAACACAAGCAAAAAATTCAAACACTAATGCGCAGTAAATAAATATGTTTTCATAATATGTTTTCATGAATCTTCCAACATGTTACAAATAGAACAAAAGATATCCTTTCAGTCATACGATTTCACAAGTTTAGCAACTTACTAAAAATTGCTAAAAACTTCCACTGGCATTTTCCCTGAATTACAACAGGCGTCAGTAACTGTATAAGGCTTATGAGAGAAGCACAATAACGTTCGCTGCTATAAGCAATAACATAGGGCATTTTGTTAGCTACAGAAATCATGTTTTACGTTTGTTTGTTTAACCCAATAATGATGTGTTTATGCTCTTCGTGTCCTCCTGCCAGAAAATGCCATCCTTATTATTTCTTCTACTGGCGAACAGCGAAGAACACTGACATTTAGCCAGTTAATAGCCCAATTTTCAGGCCTGTACTTGATAGCTGATTTGCTTGTGTCATTATTAAAGTCTGAGAGTTCTAAGATGTCCCATGCTTGAATGTTAACTCAAACTAAATTACATAAAAAAACACTTCAACATCGTTTGTTTGCAAACTTTGCCAGTGCCCGATGTCAACATCCTAGTTGAACACTGCTGGGGTTTGATATACTAACGTTCTGGTAATGGAATGTAGATTCTCTTCTCCAGACGCCTCCTGAGGGCCTCGTCGATGTCCCAGGGGAAATTTGTCGCTGCTAAGACCATGACGCTCTTAGGGGCGCCGTCTTCTCCAGCATTGTCACTCACAGCCTCCGATACCCCTGTAGCAAGTTGGAAGAAAAAATTGAACTTTGGCCCACAAGGATGGAAATTTAAGGCACGGCATTAAACGACCAGAATAGAGGATGTTTGGTAATTCCAATTGCATATGTTGGTGTCAAAGTGGATAACATAGTTGGTGTCACAATGCATGTTACAGTGGGTGTTATCATGGATATCTAGGTGGGTGTCACAGTGGAATTCATAGTAGGTGTCACAGAGGATATCATAGCGGGTGTCACAGTGGATATTATAGTGCATGTCACAGCACACGTAGGGGTGTTATCATGAATAAAACAGTGGTTGTCACAGCAGAATTCATCGTGGTGTCACAACACATGTCGTCGTGGGTGTCACAGTACATGATGTTGTGAATGTCACAGTACATGTCGTCGTGGGTGTCACAGTACATGTCGTCGTGGGTGTCACAGTACATGTCGTCGTGGGTGTCACAGTACATGTCATTGTGGGTGTCACAGTGGATATCACAGAGGGCGTCATAGTGGATATTACAGTTCCTTGTCAGGCACATCAATGCAAACACAAGCACATAATCACATTTCTACAACAACCTGATGAGTGGGAAGAGTAGCATCTAATCAAGTGAATCTAGCAATGATTTCTTTATGTAATCATCCTAGGGAATCGTTGAGAGCAACGCCTCTTACCGTCCATTTGAACCAACAACTCCGACTTGATGCGACGACTTGCTTCGTGTTCCGAAGAGCTCCCTCTCTTACTACAGATGGAGTCTATCTCGTCGATGAAGATCGTACTTGGCGCATAAAACCGAGCCTGCCGGTGTGATAAGAGAAGAAGGTCTGACTACGAATGGGTACATTATTAAACGTTGTTGCACTTTAAACTAAACCAGTGAGACATTAAAACAGCTCAATGTGAGATGACACATTCATTTTCTAAAAGCAGGGATGAGCCTAGGGTAAAAAAAATCACGGAACTTTGCAAAAATTGCGGTATAGGCTCCAGATTGCGTATGCTACAGTGTGTTAGGATAATAGTTTTTGTCCCTGAGGTAGAAAAGAAATCACGGATATTGCGCGAATTCGCGGAAAAAGCTCATGCCTGTAAAAGGGTATAGTTATCACTAGCCCTAGTAACAACCCTGAACCTTTTAGCTAGTAATAATCTCAACTCTCTGATAAATAAGCATATAAAAAAGTGAAACAACGCAGATGATACTTGTGTCTCAGTGTCATCAAATTAGATTCCACTGAAAACATTTATCGACAAATATTTAAACTCGTCTCTTACTTGACAATACCGAGTGAAGCTACTGGGTATTCATGTTGTTGCCTGTTTTGTTCAAATTAACATCTGTGCTATAGGTAATATACAATTTTATTTCTTGCAAGTCTGTCATATGTGGAATATGTAAATGACGTAATTAAATGGAAATTAACTGAAATTAATTCTACCCCTTAGCCACTTTCCACAACTCTCCCGACCCCATCCAAACCAGGCAAAGTAACCATGAAAAAGGAACGAAAATGAAAAACAAAAAATCCAGATAATCTATGGATGGTTGAAACCTTTGAAAAGTTACTGTTTTAGAACATGATAAAAAATTTGCACCCCATTCTAAATGCCAGCTGGAAATTTTGCATACGTACGCACAATGACTGGAGGAGGGGCACTGCATGGCTCATAACAACAACAGTGCATTTTGAATTTTACTATTTACATTTGTCCTTCTATCCTTGATATCAATTCAACACTGGAGATGTTTTCTCAAGTTTCTCGCATATAAGATCTTTTCGATAATAGCGTCACATTAATGTTCTGCTTCTTATTTCATGATTCCCTTTCAATCCAAACCAGAACTTTATATAAACGATTAAAACCGATGTGATATTTGCAACAATGGGATTTATACTCTACATTCCCATTTAAAGAATCCATAAATATTCCGAAATTTTGATTGGCTTACCATCTCGAATAATATCCGGACCAATTTTTCTGACTCTCCGTGGTATTTGGACGTGAGAGAGGCAGAGCTGACGTTGAAAAACGTGGTTCCACATTCAGTGGCGACTGCTTTAGCTAACATGGTCTTACCAGTACCGGGAGGACCGACCATCAATACACCCTTAAGAGTGAATAAATGACAGAAAAGAAAAATTCAGGCAATTGCAAAGAAATACAACTTGTGCATTTTTACCTTAAATGCACACTAACTCTTCTCGTGCAGAGAAATGCATTAAGCTGGTACTTAGCTTAATAGCTTTTGGTATCAAAGATATAATCAATGTGTATTGAGACACATAACAATGGGCTCAACAGAGATCTCTCTTTTATAAGTATCCATGCGAAGTTAAATCCGAATAAGGTCTAGTTTCTTTCATTTTTTCATCTCATTCCTGCAACTGAAGAATAGCTGTGATAACGCTCGAAATATTTTGCTACAGATTTAACGTTTTAAACAATAAAGTTGGAAATGAAAGTATCATTTTTTTTTTCTTTTTCTCTTTTGGATATATCTTACTTTCCAACACATGCCAACAGACATGTCTATATATATACATATATATAAACAGTACCCTAGCTCCTTTGAGGCAACTGTGCACATATAATTTCATGAGAGTGCAACTACTGACTTCTATACCCCAGCTCAAAAGAGGAGAAAAAAGAAATGAGGTTAACCTTCCAAGGTCTTCTGATGCCCTTGAAAAAGTCAGGCATATACATAGGCAGTACCACTGCTTCTTCCAAAAGTCTCTTGGCTTCTGGCAAGCCAGCGATGTCAGTCCTAGTTGAATAAAAAGGAAATGTTATGGAACAGCTGGGAAAGGTAACATGAGGGCTTAAATATAGACAAGTCCACCCTCCATCTGTCATTCAGAGAAGACAAGATTTTGAATGGAATACTTTTGACTTAATATTGACTACTAGGACAACTCCAGCCATTGGAAGACTTAATTTTTAATAGAGGTAGTTGCCTTTCATTACCACATTCCATTACCCAGTACTTTCCTTCAAATGACTTGAGCAATGTTCTTCACCCAAGTATCTACAGGTGGTTTTTGTTTTTATTTCAAAAAGTGGCGGGCTGATAGCCACAACAGAGTTATGATGATAGTGACTCCAGTTATGATTCTGACAGATAAAGTAGGCTAGGTTAAACACCTTTGGTATGAATTGTATGGTAGGATAAAAGCCATGGGGTGATGATTGTTTTGAAAAGCAACATACTCTCTCAAAATATTAAACATCAATAATGGCAATGATGCAAACACAAACAACATAGGACAGCTGTTGACTCGGGGAAAAAATTATGCTGCAAATTGTATCTAGCTGATTCCCAAAGAAAACAACAAACAATAGGACATAATTACAGGTTCCTAGGAATCCCAAAATAACAAATGGAGGTACATTTACCACTGCTTACTCTACCCAGGTGTGAAATACCTATGGAAAAGTCGGGCACTGTGCATTTATGTACGACTACCACCGATCTAGATTTAGCCAGTTTGAAGTCGTGTTGGCTTCAGTGCCGAAATCTCTGCTGCATTTAATATCCGAATGGCGTTTGGCGATGGTCATGCAGTGTGCAGTGGTTAACCACTACAATTGCCGACCTTCGACGACTGTAACCAATCGTGGGGAGATAATTTGCATGTGACCTAAACGAGTACTGGTGCTCAACAGAAAAATATTTGTTCACCTGTGTGCCAATGGGCCCGTTCAGTGAGCAAGAGTTAGCTATAGGCCTTGAACAACTACCGATGACTAGATCACCACAGTAAGACAGACTATGGTGGGTTTAAGATCTAGTACACAATCAATCCTGCAAATGATGCAGAGATAAGTAATCAGTAGTTATTTTGACGACCCTAAAGCGACCACAAATGTGGGAGAAACCCGCCAGGGCGAATGGATTACAACTTACACGTCGGGGGTTTCAATTCGACATTTTAACTCAAATTTGGAATCTTATCAATTTAGAAAGTCATTTCAGATGGAAAACCATAGATTGCTCTTGGATGAGAAACCCACCTTACTATGACCCTATTGGGTATCAAACCCGGAACCTCTCGATTGCTAAGCTTCATTGCTTCAAAATGCCACCTCCTTTGTCCATTAGGCCACATCACTGTTTCAAAGGAAAGCTCTCTAACTTATTAGTGATTTGAGTAACTCCACCTTCAATTGCCCTAAACTGCTGCCCTCAATTATAATATAGACAAAGGAATATATATTCCAACCTCACCATCGCACGCTTGGATTCCTCTGAACGATGTCTCGTTCCAGGTTCTCCACCAAATCTTTGTCAAACCCTGCCGGATCAAATCTTTTCTCATCGCCATCACCTTTCTTGTCCTGAAAAACAAAAATGCAAAAGGAATAAGTCTAATCACAGGGAATAATCAAGTATGTTAATATTGTGTAGCAGTCTTGAAGGCACTGAATTTTGGTCTCATATAAATTACTATGCTTTCTACATGTACAAAACCTGGTATACATCTTTGCCTTAACTGGCAAGTCGCCCATTTTGCAAGCATTTTGTGGTGCGATACCGGATAAATTATTGCCTGAATCATATAAAAATATAGAAGCCTAATTTACAATGATTTTGTACGAAGGAACTAGCAGTCAGGCGATGTTTCCTCGTAGAAACAACAATATTTTATTGATTGCAAAATGTTTGACAAATTTGTAAAAAATAACCCTGTAGAAGGGAAAAATCACGGATATTCCGCGAATTTGCGGAAAAAGTTCATGCCTGCTGTAAAGAAATATGGTGGGAAGTATGTACATACAAATATACTGTTGCATTTCTAAAGGCAGGGAACAATTTATCTGGTGTTTCATAGCAAATGGTCATTTCCCCCCGCCCCCACAAAAATAAAACCCAACACTTTTCAGTGATTCTTAACAAATGTGTTGTGCAAACACCTTTGCTGGTCTGGAACTTGTTGTACAACAATCGTTGCTGTTCTGAAACTCTTTCATGAAGGTTGTGAACATTTTCTTAAAGATCAGAGCTATTTCATGAAACTGAAGCATGACATCATCATTATCATCCTTATCAAGCTATTAAACATTGGTCATGTGACAGTAACATGTGCAGCGGGAAAAAAAACCAAATAGCTTCAATCAAGCTCATCTGATTGCGAGTGAGGAAAGTAATACTGCTGTAACAACTTTGGGATGATTAGAAAGCTGAAACTTGACAACCATAGTATGTTATACACAAATTACGCTAACCCTAAGTACTGTACAGCACAGCCACAAAACATGGTTAGCCATGGCTTAAGTGTTGCAATTTGTTATGAGAATCAAACAAATAATTTGTTTCTTCATATTTCTGTAAACATTGTCATCTCCTTGACAACAGGGAATGATGTTATGTGTTACCTTTCCTCCCCCTTTGCCCTTGTCTTTTCCTTTCTTGGGATCCCCTCTGCGATCTGAATTTGATGGACGGCCACCTCGCTGGTCTCTTGATGAGACGCGCTGGGCTGGACGGCTTGGCTCTGAGCGGCGTGGAGGTTCTTTGCGGGCCGGTCGCTGGACAGGCGATGGTCTGTGATTACACAAAATGAAAATGGAACACAGTCAATCAAATTTGAGTACAATGGAAGTCACATTTTTAAGTTTTCACTTTTGGGATGTTTTTGACAAAAGGTCCACTTGCAGTTTCAGTTCTCAGTTCATGGGAATGAGCCTTTTTTGTCATCCTGAAAAAGGGTACTTTTCTTGACCATAAATAGGCTCTTCTTATTTACCAAAGGGAGACAATTTCTTTTATGAACACCACACCCACCACATATGCCATTACCCCCCCCCCCTCCTCCCACCCCAACACACACACACTTTACCCCACTGTATAGAGCATAGGAACAACCATAGCAGCTATTATTGTGTCGGATGATTTCAATTTAATAAAAAAGAATATAAAACAAGATGCCAAAAAAAATTCAACCTGTTGTGTTCCAAGGGAGTAGGTGGAGGCCAAACATCTTTGTCCCTGGGTGGATCATAAGATGGAGATTGGTAGTTATCACCACTGCTTCCACGGGGACTGGATGTCGGCTGTTTGAAGCTGTTCAATGTCAAGTTAATATCCTTGACATGTTCATACTCTTGAGCCAGCTCCTGTCTGACCTGGAAGTATAACAAAACACATATCTTTAGTCTCATCATCTTGTCACACAACATTTCACTAATGTTATCTTGATTGGTAGTATCACACATAATAAAAGAGGTGAATCTTAGTTTTAGAAAATTGATTGAGCAGAGTACACTTTTTTAAAGGCAGGAAAGGAAATATAGTGTAATAAACTAATCTATTCTTAATTCCATATATGTAAAATTAAGTTGGCATGAGTTTTGATCCTAGCAGGATCTTCTACAGAGGCTCTGAAGAAGATCCTGCTAGGATCGAAACGTCAGGCCAACTTACTTAATTTACACATTCTCTTACACAGGCTCTTTAGTGGATAAGCAGTTTGCTAACAGTTTTGTTTTATTTTAATTCCATATAGTATATACATATTGAAAGCATACATTATCCTTACATTAGCAGAAAAGGAGGTTGTCTGGATATGGGAAAATCATTGAAATTTTGAAATTCTACCCAAGCAGACACAACTTGCATATTATATAACTAAACAATTCATAATAGGATTTACTTTTTCTCAAATGCATACCCTTTGATATGTGCAGGGATGAGCCTGTGGTAAATACAAATCGCGGAACTTTGCAAAAATTGCGGTATAGGTTCCAGTTTGCGTATGCTACAGTGTGTTAGGATAATAGTTTTTGTCCCCGAGGTAGAAAAGAAAACACGGATATTCCGCGAATTCACGGAAAAAGCTTATGCTTGTATGTGACAAAAAACTTGTGTAACAGCTGCATTTAGCTGTCACACTACTATTTCCGTACAGTACGCATGTTGGGTCTGCAACCTTCCTAAATACGATGCCACTTACTGTCTGCCAGAGGTGCTTCTTCTCTGGTTCGTGCACTGTCGTCATCAATTTCTGTATCTGTTGAAGAACTCCTTGATAATACACCATAGATGTTTCATAGTTTCCTAGGATGGCAAATTCTCGGCCCATCTTTGTATTCTCGCAAATTTCGTCTACACTCATCTTTGCTGTTTATTAGAGCTTTATTCTGAAAAGGAAAAGGGCAAAATAAGTTTAGGAAGTTTTAGTACTGTGTGACACCCACATGGAAATTATGCGGTGTGTTTATACTGTAGATGTTAAGAAGCTTACACTGAAATTTTTTCACTCCTTGCCAACCTGTTCTTTGATTGCTGTGCACTAAGGCTAGTGCTCTAGGAGGTCCTGACTATTTATTGATTAGTTGGAAAGTCCGTAGAAACTAAATTAATCAATCCTGATTGTTATATGGTGATGTCCCTTGTGTAATCGTGGACTAGTCACATGTTGCTTGATTCTTTCGAGTATGGAAATGTTCAGTTCAATTTTTCTAGGGATCATTCCACTAAATTTGACACTGGAGGGGTCTATTTATGAGCTGCCCAAGAGTACAAAGGTAAAGTTTTGTTGCATTGAAAGTGTGCAAGCACTTACAGCAAGGGGAGATTGCTTAGGCTAAACGGTACGGTGTACACATGTAACTTAGGTTAACAAACGTAGTTGATTAAAACTTTCTCTGGCAGGAATGGTAAAAGAATTTCACCAAATTTTGAACCTAAACACACTGAGATGAAAAAAGGAATATCACCAAGTGATGAAGTTAGGGAAGGATACATTTTTCCTTCCTTTATTACTTCAAATAAAAATGTAAGGGAACTGAAAATGAAGAACGATGTTAGTGATGTTTACGAATTTCCAGTCTGGGTAGTAAATTTTTTTTGTTCTGTCCCTCTAGTTTGCCGTTCCGATCACTATTTTACTAAAGTACTGTACATTCATTTTTTCCCCTTTTTCTTTGAAGCACTTGATCACTGATGAAATTCAAACTGTGTAACTCAACAATGACATTCAAAACTTTCAGAAACATTTAAGGCTGGGACTCTGGGAGTGTGACCACCAATTACAATTTGCCTGAGCCTATTGAAAACCAACATGAAAGCAGCAGTATTCCCAACCCCCTAACATTCAGTTACATCACCATGTTTCTAACATCCTCGCATGATACATTAGAGCCCTTGGAAGGCCTACTGTAGGAATTGTTCGGAATTAATTTGTAGTTTAGGGACTCTACAGATTGAATACCATGGGCTGTAGCCGATACTTCTTTCTAATTCAATGTGTGACTTCACAGAATTAACGAAATTGCAAAACATGCACACGGTTATAGTAATCTAGCCTAGGTGAAAGTCTACACTAACTTTAGTGGCTAGAAGTACAACTCCAATAGGGTACACTTCATGTTAAAGGTATGAGCTGTATTGGCCCCTTAATATTGCTAGATATTTAAATATGGTCACCAAATGGTCAAAATTCTTAAACTGTTTTTATTGAAGGTGGGGCTTATTCGCAGGGCAGCCCTGCGAATAGCCGGACACAGACACCTTATTTGCAGTGCTGCCCTGCGAATAGCCAGACACATACACCTTATTCACAGGGCAGCCCTGCGAATAGCCGGACTGGACACAAGCATCTTTATTTGCAGGGCTGCCCTGCGAATAGCCAGACACATACACCTTATTCACAGGGCAGCCCTGCGAACAGCCGGACACATACACCTTATTCACAGGGCAGCCTTAGACTGGGTTAACGGGCTCAGTAACTTTTGGGGCTATCTGAGTTTGCTTTTTGGGCACCAGCTGGCTTTTGGAGAGTCTTAATTGGGAGCCTCTATATTTTGGGGAATTGATTGGACTTTGGGAGTCCTATCTTAGGGCCTAGGGCCTTAATATTGAACCAGTCTAGCATTAGTACCGCCAACATAAAAATATGTCATCCCTCATTTTCACCTTTGTTTTTGCAGAGTGACTTCTCATTTGCATGTAAGGTGTGGGCCCGGAGGGGGGGGGGGGAGTGTCACACCCTTGACCATATTGGCTTTCAGGCAATGTCAGCTTTTGGGGAATCCCAAGATAAGCTCCCTTAAAATAAGCTTTTAAATTTGAACTGCTGGGGTTCAAAAAATTAGCTTATGAAGTGGCTAAGACTATTTGGGCCCAAAAGGTTGGCTTTTTCAAGGCCCCTAAACTGACTAAATAGCAAAACCGGCCTTTCAAGCCCCTCAAACATGGCTTAAGTAGAACCTATATTGACATTATGTGGCCATAAAGATTGGCATAATTGAGGACCCCAAAATTGACTTTTCAGAAGCCTTTTTTGCATCTCATAAATCTGGGACCCTTAACATATGATATTTGATGTCCGTGAAATTGGCTGTTTTTATTTTGCAATTTAGCAGCGTTGAAGGGTTTTGAACCCTGTGGCAAGTTTTTATTGGCGTAGGTGCTGTTCTGCTGTCTCCAATACAATAAATATAGTTCTTGGTTGAGCAGAATTCTTGAAAAAAAACCTGAAAACTTGCAAAAGATTCAAACTCATGATTTGGGGCCAACTGTTCCATCCTTTCATATTCTTAATCACTGCCTACACCTAACGTTAGCATGCCTAGGCAGTGGCTAACCGTTGGTCAGTCCATTTTACGACATGTATTTTAGGCTAGGCTACCTACGTTAGAACTTACAGACTTAGGGCCTAGGCCCCTAGGGCTGAATCGTAAATTTAATGTGCAAATGTAATTAAGTTCTTCTTATGTCAGTCGATTCAAAAACAATATTTTTCTAATAATTCATGACATTTAATATGTAGCAGGAACTTTCTCCATAAAAAAACCCGCCAAAAGATGGTGAATCTGATTCTGAAAGCCTGAAACTGAAATTTCAGTTGTCTTAAGACATGAAAGAACTTCGGGTTTGCGCACCGTTAA
Source organism: Apostichopus californicus (assembly GCA_020650975.1). NCBI lineage: Eukaryota > Metazoa > Echinodermata > Holothuroidea > Aspidochirotida > Stichopodidae > Apostichopus > Apostichopus californicus. The sequence goes on from JAIPMN010018885.1 coordinate 11,631, forward strand.
GGTGCAGAGGTCAAATGAATGACGTCACATCAAAAATGATGTCATTGAAAGCCAATAATAAACCTATTTTCAAAATCCTCACAGCCCTGCGAATAAGGTTTCTGTGTACTTTATTCGCCGGGCTGCCCTGCGAATAATCACTTCGTTTATTGAAACCTTCAAGGTAATTTTCCTCACTGGGACATTCAGTCATCTTGTGTGTTCCTTAACAATGTCCGAGAAAAATATGGAGAGTAAAGACCTCCAGGAAAGTACTTTTTGAAAGCTTCTAGCAATTATAGCGTGCTATAATTTGGGGCCTGTACTGACTATAGTCAGTATCGCTAATTTCGGAACACTGACAATTTCGGACACCCCTAAGAAATGCACGATTTCACCATGACAACCTACAGGAAGAGCCAATTTCACGAAAAACTA
>JAIPMN010018886.1:0-12387 GCA_020650975.1 Apostichopus californicus
GCCTACATGAACAACATCTTGGTATGTGTAGCATGAAGGGGATGGCCCGTAGCTATCTGTGGTGGCCTAGTCTGGATGGCGCTATTGAGGGAGTTGTTAGGTCTTGTAATATTTGCATGTCCATAAGCAAGGGACCCCCAGTAGCCCCACTACAAACATGGGAATGGCCAACTAGAGTCTGGCAGCGCTTGCATATTGACTTTGCTGAGTTGGATAGTCAACATCTGTTTATCTTAGTTGATAGTTATTCCAAATGGGTTGAAGCAATCCCCATGTATCAAACAACCACTACAAAGACCATAGAGGTGTTGTGTAACTTATTTGCGTCCTACGGTCTCCCAGAGGAAATAGTGTCTGACAACGGACCACAGTTTACCTCTGAATTTCATGCTAAGTAATGGAATTAAACATTCCAGGGTTCCGCCATACCATCCTGCCTCGAATGGTGCTGCGGAACGTACTGTGCAAACCGTAAAGAGAGCTCTAATCAAATTTAAGCTTGATCCTACCAAATCAGCCATGAGTGTTTCACACAAACTAGCAAATTTCTTGTTCAGTTATCGAAATGTACCTCATTCAACCACTGGACGTACCCCGGCCGAGCTTTTTCTAAAGAGACATCCTAGAAACAGATTATCTCTACTGAAACCTAACTTACAACAAGTTGTAAAGGGAAAGCAAGAGAAACAAAAGTTTTATCACGATGAGGGGAGAGTTCAGAGGCGCACATTTGATATTGATGATTGTGTTAGAGTAAAAAACCACCAAAATCAGAAGGTCAGATGGCTACCTGGTAAAATTGTCAAGATCTGCGGATCCCATACTTATTTGGTTCACATACAAGGATCAGTTAAAATGCGATACCCACACATTGATCAGATGTTACCATTAAACAAGAGTGTATTCAATCAACCTGAAGCTGGAAAGGACCTTGTGCATGAGTTTGTTCCAAGTGTGGTAACCACTCCTCGTTGAATGTTGTCAAATGCAACTTCTTCGGCTACTTCACAAACAAGAGAAAATAGTCCACAGCAGACTAATACCTCCATTTCAGAGGTTCTACCTATAAACCCTTACCCCACTCCAAACAGACCCATTGCACTACGCCGTTCCAGTAGAGTGATTAAGCCAAGACAGATCTTGGATTTGTAAATATTGTTGAGTTGTTTTTGTTGTGTTCTTAAAAAAAAAGAAAAAGAAAAAGAAGTGACTGATCAGAAAAAAAAAGAGACATATTGATAAGGAAGGAGGAGTGTAGCATCCCGTAATATCAGGATGCACCCTCCAGTTCATGACTTAAAAATAAACCACGTTGCACTTAGAACCATCTCGTTTCATTATTCTCAACTGGAATACCCAATACGTTACAGTGACATCTGGTGACCTTTGATCTCTACGAACAAAATCATGTTCTTGTGCTTACTAAGGTGTATCTACATTCCAAGCATGCAATTCATCCAAATGTTGCTGTTTAAGTTATCAAGTTTACAAGATTTTTAAACATCGTCTTCTGGTGACCTCAAATTACCTCTGCATAAAACCATACAGTTCTTGAATCACCCAGATGGATCCACAAGTGAGAATGAAGCTTATCCAAACTTGCTCTTAAAGTTATTGAGTTTACAAGCTTGTCAGTCTTTGAACTCTACTGACCTCACATGACCTCTACAAAACATCTTCTACCATTACATAGATTTCTGTTTCCTCTGACAAAGAATAAACCAAACAGCCAACAGATTCCTCGTCACATCTTACCTTTGTGCATTTAAAGGTTTGCAAGGTTTTCAGCCTTCAGTATCTCGGGAATTTAAATGCTATCACTTTTCCTTTACTTTCACCTTTTTTTTTAAATTGACACTTTCAGGTTTTTGTATAATTCACTCTTAGAAAAAGTTTAGTGTGAATTTAATACTTCTTATGTGTGAAGTTTAAAAGAATAAGTAAAAGTTTCATATTAAACGTAATAAGTTAAGCCAAACTGAAAGTGCTTATAAAACTAAATGGCTCTGTACATTAACTTACTGATTCTCTGGCAAACTCAACAAATCCATATCCTTTGGAGTGTCCAGTGTTCATGTCCTTCACAACACGAGCATTCCTGCAAAACCAAAACAACAACAAATCATTGTGACAAGAATTATTTAGCAACATATCTGAATCTGTGAACACATCCAACACAGTTTTAATAAGCATCACAGCCGAAAAGATATCCTCGAGATGTTATGGAAAATTCATCTTTCAACATACCAATGTTGGAATGAACATCCCCCTTCCAGAATGTACAATTTTTAAGTTCCATACTAGACTAGAGAGGCTGAGTGACCAACAGATACTCCTCAAACTTTAGCAAACTCACCCATTGTAAGATGATGCTACTTGTTAACTGTTGCTTCATAGTTTATACTCCAGAGCAATCACTCTTACAGTATAGTTTCTCTTTGACTCCTACATAGCAACTATTCACAACACTTCAATACAACACAGCAATATCACCATTTTGTGGACATCATGTATGAAGGTTTGACCCTTCAATCCAGCACAATGGTGCAGGTCATACATTTTATCATTTTTCATGTCTACTCTCCACCTTTGCTAATAGGTAGAATAACTCATTACATGATGACAATTGAACTTGAAGTTTGACACCAGTTACTAGTGTTACTGTGTAGATGTTCATTATCAACAACAGCGAAATCACTGAAAGCTTTGGCACTGACAATTCAACAAAAATGCTTCTGGCCTCTTGTCATACATAGACTGTTGTAATTTAGTTGAAGCAGAAAGAAAGTAAACTCGGGAACCTCCCCATTTTCAAATCAAAGGAAAGGCAAAACGCTTTTATATTAATGGCTTCTTTTGGAGAAAGGAAACACCTTCTCACAGGTTCCAAAACCAGTAGTTTTACTACAGCATGCCACTTCCAGTTACATCTCAACCAAAAAAAGATTATCATATGAGCTCAATTCATGATGGGACAATGTGGAGAATCACACTATTACACGTGTTGGATAATATCAGCTCTTTATTCTAGGTGGGTTATAGCTAAAAAGATTTGCGAGATCAGAAAAATATGACATTGATATTGCAAATAGATCGTCTGCAAAAATTAAATGAGCAAAAGGCATAAAAGGTAATGATTTTTGACAATGCTCTCTAAACAGAACTAGAGTAACCTCTATGTAAATATTCACTGTTTACAAATCTGTGTGTAGTGGGCAGCTAGATACACATAGGCAGCTGTGTCACATCCACACTACTACGTGGCACACCATCGATGGATGTAATATATAGTCAAATTTCATATCATCTATCATACAAGGAACAAAGGGAGCAAATGGATGAGGATTGCCTTGAAATTATTCCCTGAATTGCCCACTACTAACAGCTTCATCTTCTTGCACAGGAAAAGCATTCAAAAAATTTATAACTAGAGGACAAAGCCCAATCAAATTTCTTGAAATGCAAAGAGGATAGGAATGGGTCAAACAGCATGTGAAAGTTGCAAGAGAGAGAGAGAGTGAACGATGCCTTGTATATACCGGTAAAAAGACCTTATGGAACTAAGCACAATTCTGTGGCTGCAGAATTCTTTACAGGATTTGCTGGGGTATAATTGCATACAATTTAAGTAGTTCAGAAATGAGCAATAGTTGGCTGTAATTTTGTACAAGGCTACACCACAAAATATAAAGCACTGCACCATCATGCTTCACTAGGTCTGTCCATGAACATTCCTATCCAACTTGTTCTCTCCAAAGATGTGCAGCTGTTAAGGCTAGGGCTCCTTGGTTTAGGTATGAACTACCTGGTCAGTGTTTAAACAAGATTTATCTCTATGTAGGGCTAAAGTGAAAGCACCACCCTTAGTATCGTGGATAAGAATTCAGAAGGCAGCAGCATATCACACAAGGTCCTAAGATGAGCATAGCATTAGGCATTTGTCAAAATGCATGACTCTTTAACTTCTAAATTACCTTGCTTCATACACAGAACTTTGAGGAAAGCTAAGTATCATTATGCTTTAAGGATGACTATACAAGCAGAATTTTAGTCTTGATATATCAAAGTTTAAGAAAAAAGAAAACTGTGGGTACTAGTATTGAACTATAACAATTGCCCTGCCCAAGATTATGATATTTACTAATATATAATATATAAAGTATACTAAATCTCTGGAATGCTTCTTCAAGGCTAGTGTTATGGTTTCCAATTAAGGTTTGTGTTGATCTGAGGAACTGAGCTGTTAATCTGTGTATTAGACTAGATAGTCAAGTCACTTTAATTGACAGCCTTCAACTATTTAAAGGGTTATTTGCCAAAAGTTAAAAGTGTAGATATAAAACGGTAGACTGATAGCAGTGTTTTTATGGTCTATGTGCCTCATCCTTCAAGTCATCAGTTCTATGCAGAAATAGCACAATCCACTACTGAAACATTTTGCAACTACACAAAGAACACTTTCTCAATCATCTCCAAAATCATCTTCTCATGCAATGAGACAAAATATGCAGTATTTTTTAATCTAGTTTTGGAGGGAATTAATCGATAGTACTACTCATCAACATGTCTTCTCTCCTTAAATTACAATACTATAGGAGCAGGCACATGAGGCATTGGAATAGAAGCCGAAAAAAAGAAAAGAAAAATAGTATGAAGGCTTGAACGTGAATGAATATAGGAAGTGTTAGGCTGTCTGATCCATTTACATGCTCTAATAACAGCCCAAGCTCTGTAGCAATGAATAATGATGTCCTTTGATTTATATGCAAATAAGGGGCAATTGAGTAACATTTGAAGGAGGTCACACGTATGCAATGAAGATAGTGCTCAGTTTTTTGTTAATATACTGAAATAATTTACATTTTGGACCTTAGAAGGGAATACATTCCACAAGACCTTTCAATAACATTAAGTAACTATAGCCTGATCTTCTAATGCTAGACAAATAATTACAGTATTAAAGAAATGACACAGTTAGACATCTGTACCAAGTTTTGTGCCTGGCCAAAGGATTTCAGCCGTTAGTTGACAAGGCACCCATGGATTTAATGCAAAAACACAAGATTCTAAAGCGTTTAGGAATAGCATCACATCGATATCAACAACGGGATACAGATTAGCGGATTACCACTTGTTATTTGTTCATCATGTTATGCATTGAATGACGTCATGAGATATTTCACTAAATGCAATGCTATTTTCCTTTTTTATCGGCAAACCAAATTTCATTACAGATGCTTTCCGTCTAGCTAATTCATTTCGAAAAAAAAAAGTAAAAACTACTTTTGAAGAAAGTCTGTGACGTTTTTTTGATGATATTTAGTAACAAATTGTGACACGATTAGACAGGCGCGTAGCAAGTATTTTGCTAAGAGAGAGGCAAAGCTTGTAGGCAAACTATCTAAGCGTAGCGCCACCATGAGTTGGCGCGAAGCTTAAAAGAAAATTTTGGCCAAAAATGCCTCCCAGATCGCTGGAAATGGCACTTCCCAGGCCTTGAAAATGATTACTTGCTGGTCTTGGAGTTGAAGCGTCATCCCCTAAATGTTTTCTACGGGTGAAAAATATGAGAATATCAGATCATGCACATATCTCTACAATCTGGTAAGCAATTATGTTTGTGAAAGACTTCCAAACTTGATTTGATTGCTGTCATCTACCTTCTAAAATCCTACTGTTATGTTTACAAATCTTATCGTGTAGGGAAATAATGAACAGAATTTGACAGTGGAAATTTCAAAAAGCTATTGCAAAAAAAGAAAATATTTGGCTTGAACAGCCTGATCAGACGCATGCACTGTGCTTTAACAGATGGTCCAAGCAAATACTTTTGTATCAACTCTGTTCCCCGAAAATTCACTTGCTCTTTCCCAAAATGTTGAATTCTTACTCACGTCTTCTTCATTGCAATATTTATAACGTCAAGGGAAAAAGATGTATGTCTATAAAAGCATGCAAGACTTCAAAGTTGAAAAACAAAAGGTTGTACTTACTTTTCAAATTTATGCAATGCTTCAATGTAATTTTCTCTTTCCAGTGGATATCCTCTACCAGCTTTAAATGCTGTTGAAGATACAAAATTGAAAGACTCATAAGTGATCCCTTGCCACCTTTCATTAGAGTTCCGATGTGCTTACAAGATTCTTATATGTTGCACTTAGTAATGTGAATCCACATTCCAAGTATGAAGTGGATACAAGTTTCAGAATTAAGATTCTCAGAGTGGTTAAACTAGCCAATATGATAAGGAGGTTAAACAAGTATTTCAATTAATGGGATAGTTTGGCTGCAGACAATTTACCAGTAATCTTAGAGAACTATATTCCACACTGTTAGTTGAAAACTAATATCTCAGTAGTTAGTCTCAAACCCGAGATATGGTCGATTGAATGTTATCTATTTCTCACTGGCTAATTTGACATCACTCCAGGAAGTGGATACCAGCTGCTGGTTTGTGACATCATCGTGGTATATGGTCTTCAATGCTTAACTTTGTATGATAATCTTCTACGGTCAGTGAAAATTAATTTTTAATGGGTTAAAAATAACCTGACCTACTATGGGAGAATATAAAACAAAGGAAATTAATAATGCATGAAGAATGCTGATGTAGATGGAACTGACCTCTCAAGGCTTCATCAGTGGTTTTACTCAACTGTTCAATCATGTACCTGTCACCATGGAAACAAAATCAAGAGTTTATTGAAAAGAGTGAAGGAAACTAAACCATGTCAGTGATCAGTAGCTCATTGTACAAAATGATTAGTACTAACTCATAATAATCAGCTTCTTTAATACTTCAATGTCATCACAGACAACTTTTAATTGTTTTATTTCAATACATTTGAAGATATCCCAATTTTGCATATTCATTCTTGGAGATGAATTGTTGCAACTATTCAGTTAGACTTAATTAAGATAAGCATTGTAATCACAATATAGTCCATGGAAAGAAGTCTTTATGCAGAAATATGTACGTGTATATAATTATTTATATGTTACCCCATCTGTCCAGTTATTAACTTTCATAGAGTTATGCCATGTATTGGTGCTTCCCCTTTTTGCAGAGTAGACTTTTCAAATAAATGTATAAACATACAGTTCTTATTCCAACCAATAAAAGAAGAACAAAACATAACAAAACAAGTAAGCCATAATATTTTCAACATGACTTCCATGACATGAAGACTGAAGACATACAAACATTCACTTTATTATCTGAAATGACATCCAGGTAAGCAACAACAAACGTTCACAGTGTGTTTCATTAAGGGCTTCTCGTAACCTTACCTACATATAACATAGCCAGTTCTGTTCACTCCATGAGTACAGTGTACTCCAATGTAATAATCTGAAACAAAATGTAAAAATTAAAGCATTCTCAAGATAAATCACTAACTTAAATTTGGGGAAAGCTACAATAGCATGCTGAAACTTACAGTAACTTTTAAGGACTTACTACCCAGGAGAAGAAAGAGGGGGTAATCATTGACTTTACAATTTTTGAGTTATGGTGTTTACAAGGTATTCAGACTTTGACCCCTCTCGAACTCAAACGACCTTTGAACAATAGGACCCTTCTGCTCATTAAGGTGCATCCACAATTCCACATACCAACTATAAAGTTCACCCACCATGTAGTTTTTTGAGTTTACAAGCCAAGGCGTCTCACATACACATGCCATCACCATAGATTCCTTTTGCCCTCTGGCAGGGAATCAAATGCAGTGGAATAACTCAGGCACACAGGGATCCAAAGGACACATTACTGTTCATTGTTGTCATTGACTCACCTCTTGGTTGCACTTTCTCAAATTCTGTCACGATACGTTTAAATCTGCACAAAACAAAGTTTACTTTAATGATAAATGACTACATTAGAGTTTTCACATAGATACTCTCTTTGGTCTCATTTTTGTGTGAAACTGTAACATTTCAAAAACTTGCCGGGTTTGGACATTTACGAGTGACTTATCTGTCTCCTCACAGCCTCAGCACTCTTGATGTACCGTGTCTAGAGTGAACTGGTAACCCTTTAACACTGTGCGCTCTCACCCTCCGGCCAATGACCTTCTCATGAGAATACCTCCCCTCCCAAAGTGAATCCCTATCCTAGGAGTAGTCTTCCTCTATTCAGTGGGGAGACTACCCCTCCCTAACACCACTACCATTTATAACCTGCATGCCCTGCAAACGCCTTAACTCACGTATGCCTAACAACTTGACCACATCTCGCTGAAACGACCAAACTGCAAGGGGTAACCCACTAAGCATAACATAGTAATTTAAAACAGGCAAGATAACCCACATAAACTCTCAGATCATCAACACAACATTACTAACGTGTTAAACCTGATATTATACTCTGTATGACCTAACTCAACACCTCATTTGACTGAACCACCCTAATCATCTTAGTTCAATTCGGTTTAACCACCAATTCAACATTTTAAATCAAACGTGGAATTCTATCTCAATTTAGAAAGTCATTTCAGATGGGAAAACCTTAGATTCCTCTTGGATGTAAAACCCACCTTACTTTGACCCGGCCGGGTATCGAACCCTGAACCTCCCAATTGCTAAGCCTCATTGCTTCAAACCCCACTGCCTTTATCCACTCGGCCACAGCACCGGTAAATATGATAATATACCACTCTCTCTTTAGTGTAACCATTTAAACCTCCTCCTTACCTTTTGATTATGTGCTCCCTCGGCACCCTCTTTCCTTCAACTGGCAGTTTCTCATAGCGTATTCCATTTTTCTCCAAGTCCTATAATATGTATAGCAAGTATTAAATATAATGGAGCATCTTAAAAACACAGTATGTGACTGATATATATTTAAGTTACGCATGGAGGTAATATAACAACAGAAACAATGTTTCGTCAGGTTGAACTACTGGTCTGCATGTATACATTATTCTACCAAAGTGATTGAAATCATAACATAGCAGTTTGACTCTATTAAACTTAGAAGTCATGCATGCACACTTAAAATTTCCATGCATGTCATTAATTTAATGCCGATTGCAATAACTTTGATGGGAAATTATATAGCGACCTCTGCAATTAAAGACTAATTGCAATAACTACCATGGGGAGTTGATACCTAATAATACATAATTTAACACTTCTACTGCAATACTGTTAATGGTTACTTCATTACATACATACCTCTGGATTGTAATACATTCCGACTTGTTTACAAGATAGATCAACAACCAAACGCAATTTGTCTCCTAACTTTTCATGTAGATCGGAGGTTGTGAACATTTCTCTGTGCGAAAGAAATTATAAACATAGACTGAAATTTAACCTACAATCAAAGTGTGCTTTATCAAGTTTTTACTGTAAGAATTTTACTTTAAGAATTTTACTGAATTTAAGAATTTTTACTGAATTTTACTGTAAGAATTTTACTTAAGATTTTTACTGTAAGAGCCTGTTCCAGACAATAATCTGTACCCATGTAAATAGAGAAGTAAAGTAGATTTAGCACATAGGCATCTGCACAGTGCTCAAGTGGCAGTACTTAGTGGGTACGCAATCTAGCAGAGGTCTACAGTATGGAAGTAAAGTGAATCTTTGACAACACAATCATGTTTTTATACTCTGAATTTATGGGAAGGAGTTCAAATGCCATTCTCTCAACCAAAAGTTAAAGATGAGCATGCTTTTGTGTTATTGGAGTTACAAGATAAATGTGACAAAACAGGATTATAAAAAAGTATGAAACCCAAATATAGCACTTGATATCATCTTATACAGATAATGGAATTAAAACTAATAAAATATTTAATGTAGAATCTTACTTTACCTTTCTAAACCCTTTCTATGAAAATATTGAAGCTGAAAATAACAAGGATTGAAAATTGATGGCAATATTATAAAAAGGTGTTAAACAAAAAAGCTTGCATTTAAAACATTGCACTAGAATTCATACAATGGAGTAGGAATGAACAACTATTACAGTTTTCATATAATAGTCAGGGATTAATTTATTTGGCATTGCATTGCAAATGCTGGGCAAGTTACTATACAAGTGTAAAGATGCATATGTATAGCAGTTTTGTTTAAACACATAGTATTATATGGTATGCTTCAGAGCCTTCAAAGCTGCTACACAGAATTATTTCCTAACAGTATTTCTTGTCCTGTCCTGAGCTGTTTATTATTAAAGTGACAACCCCTTCAAGTGGTTACTTGCAATATAAGGAAACTGAACCCAGTATCGGTTATGAAGCAAATTTTGAAGAGAATCGTTTAAATACCATTTTGCCACACACTGAGAAGAGTAGGATTACTTCTTGTAGAAGAGATTGTTATGAATTACTGTTACTATGTAGTTCAACTTCACTTAATTGTATTTTCTCCCTTTGAAACATCTGGGAACACATTATAACATATCTTCCAACACTTGCATACAAAACACTGATAGGTAACCTAATCCAGGTAAATGGATTAAATGACATCAGACCAGATTCGTTGTTTGAGCTAGTCCAACATGAAGCAGGTACAAGAGGACACAAATACAGGACACTACGGGAGCATTCTTTCAGCATAAGGATAGTTAACTTATGGAATAGCCTTCCAGAGCATGTAGTAGATGCCAAAACATTGAATGAATTCAAGAATGGAGTAGATGACGCCTTATCTCTGACCATTGACAAATTCACCTATGGTACTGGTCGTCTCTGGCAAGCAATAGTCAAATAAATTTCTCCATGGCCTCATAAAGTTTGATATATGCAGTGATATTAGGAGGAAATTGGGTGGGCATTTTTTAAGGTTATATTTAACCTTCCCAAGAGCCCGAGAAGACAGGTGATTACAGGTGATAGCCTATATCAATAATGGCTTATTAAATATGAGACAGTAGCGTGGAGTCCTCTGTTGATTTGGCATGGATTGACCCAAATTTGTTTTGATTCAACACCTCTGTTTTTGCACACAAACTGTTCCATGAGGAATGAAAATGGGAAAATGCTCCTACAAATTTTACAGTAAAATGACAGCACCCTTTCCAAGCAGACTAAATTACTTACCATCAAAGGTACTTTAAAGGCTATAAACCTAGTACCTGGAATGACATCCCCAACTGCATCATAGTTTCTCCACCTGTGAGGAAAACAATATGATAAAATAAAATTACACTTTTGAATTCAAAGCACTCATCAATTCTGGAATCATAACCACTGTCCTTTCCACTCATTCATTTTCAGCCACAAACTATAATCACCACCATGCGTACAACGTATTTACAGTCACCAGACCTAGTCTTAAGACTCTCTTACTGTCTTAGGATAGGCAAGACGGAGGCGGACGACTTATTTTAGACTTGGACAAGTACACATCACAAAACAAAGAAACATATTTCGTTACAAATTGAAAATATTGTAAAAAATACCTGCACAAACTTACCTTTCAGGTAAGGGAAATCTCCCCTTAACCATGTTTCTTGACAGCTGCTTACCATTCGGTTACCAAAACTAAACTTGACTATCAACCTCAGATGAGAATTTCACTCCGGCAATTTAGAGATATTAGTTTGATCATGGAGGTTTTACCTCCATGGTTTGATAGCGGTGTTCCTCGGAATAATATGGAACGCCGAAAGGAAACCGTATCATGTTGTTTACTTTTATGGGTTATTTTTAAAGGTTTTCACCCGAATCTCCCGCCCTCCCGGTTTGTTATTTTATTCTCCCGGTTTTTTAATGTTTCATCACTTGCGACATTTCTGAAAATAGCCAACAGTTAGTCCTATGCTTATTCGCGTAATCTAAAAATAGATTGACTGTTTATAAACACGTTACGAATGACACAGTGCTGTGCGAGACTCTCAACCAATAGCAGGCTGCTTTGTCAGTTCTCGAACTTCACGCAAGGTCGTTATTATACAAATAATGAATGGTTATGAGTGCAAATATTTCATGAGTTGAAAGATGGAATGTTCCATTCAACGAGGCGCAGCCGAGTTGAATGGAACAAATTACATCTTTCAACGAATGGAAACCATTCATTATTTGTTTTATACAACATTATATTAAGATGGGTAAAATGCACTCATGCAACAGATTGTTTTGAACAGACAGGTTTCTCTGCTCTCTTACCATTGAAAAAAGTGCTACCAAAAAAGTATAACCCATGGTTCTATTTCATAGAGTGGAATAGAGCGGCTTTAGCATGCAATCAACGAGCAATTGACCAATCAAATGACCAGAATACAATTGGGTGTTGTATAATGTACGTTAGCCTTGGTCGAGTCCTGAATACAGTACACAGGCGCGTATCCAGGATTTTCTAACCCGGGGGGCGCGAATTACTATCTAAGCGGAGCGCCACCATCGGTTGGCGCGGAGCGTACAAGAAAATTTCTGGTTTTGA
>JAIPMN010018890.1:2017-12866 GCA_020650975.1 Apostichopus californicus
AGAGGGGGAGGAGAGGGGGAGGAGAGGGGGAGGAGAGGGGGAGGAGAGGGGGAGGAGAGGTGGAGGAGAGGGGGAGGAGAGGGGGAGGAGAGGGGGAGGAGAGGGGCGGAGAGGGGGAGGAGAGGGGGAGGGGGTGGCCTGATGCGAACCACTTAATATTACATGTTTTACAACTTACTGGTCATCGTCTCTGAGAAATCGGTCAGGATCAAACTCCAACGGGTTTTTGAAGAACTGTTTCATTCTTGAAGTGATATAGTGACTCATCTATATAAAAACAAAAGAGAAAACAGGAGACGTTAGATTAGAGTGTACACAGCATTGGAGTAAGAAACATGATCGAACAGTTGGGGGAGCAGAAAACCGGCAAGGTCTGGTGGTGTCCGCTTCACAAGAATTGTTACTTTTGTACAAGCTACAGCTCTTCATCTATATAAAAACAAAGTTTTCTCTCAACAAAACCTAAAACATTCTCTTAACAGGACTATAATGGGAAGCACACGGCTTCATTGTACGGCAAATCCATATGTATATAACCATGAAACGCATGAAACTCCGTAAACAAGACACTGAGCTTTACAAAACTGTCGAGAAGGTGCGTAAATATACTATTTTGTAGATTTTGGACATGTCTGGCCATTTTAGCATATCTAGCACTTTCTGTATCACTTTACAGTTCCTTCTAATATCACCATGAAACTCAATGTTTGTAACCCTTACAAGTTCCTATAGGTTACTGGTTCCAATCCCGTCCTAGCAACAACAACAAAACAAATTGTACCTGAGTTGAAGTGCCAGCAGGGATGTGAAATCCACAGGATGTCAGGTCGTGAGCACACATCCTGCTTGTTCCGGTGGCAGGAGGATATAGACGCAATACTTCTTTAAAAACCTGGAATGATTAATAATAATAATACATAATTTTTATATAGCGCCAAACAAACTAATAACAATTATAACATATATGCTTTGGTGAAGAGATACGTTTTGAGTGCTCATTTGAAACTGTTCACAGTATTGCACATTTTTACATGTTCTGGAAGTGAGTTCCACAGGCACGGTGCACTGGATGCAAACGTTCTCAAGCCTTAAGTCTGTGTTTTTACTCTAGAGATGAGTAACATCAGTGATGAATTAGAGCGAAGTGAGCGTGTGGATGATGCTCGGAGCTGAAACAAGTTGGTGAGGTAGCTTGGTCCTACATTGTGCATACATTTGAACACCATCAGAAATAGTTTGTAGTTGATTCGTTCACGTATCGGGCAGCCAGTGGAGTTAACATGAACATGCCCCAATTACTGCACCACACACACAGACACAAAGTTGTTGAAATTCATTCACAACTTTGATACCGCGCATATACCCCCCCCCCCCCCCCCCACAAAAAAAAAAACGGAGGAACAGTGATAGGATAGGGATGGGACCCAAAGCGGTAATAACAAAACAAATAGACTAAACGGAATCAAGACATATCAAAAGGTAATTCTCAGTCCACATGGCTTTAATTCATACGTCGATTTTTCTAATACTTGAAGAGCCCCATATTTATCATTAAGATCAATATGTATGAATTGATAACTGAGCTTATAATTTCTCACCAGTAATGTGTATTCCATCTTCATAACATCTTGATATTCCACGAATTCTTTGTCGCCAACTACAGAATCAATCTCCTCTTGTACTCTATATGTAGGGAAAAGACAAACAATATATGAATACATACATATCAGTGGAGTAATCAGAGTTTTTAGTCTGGGAGTGGGGCGGGGAGGGGGGAGTTTGAGTGGAAGGGGGCAAGTATGGCGCGCGACCAGTGAGGTCAGTTTAAGTACTTTTGCAACATGCCCTATTCCCAAACACGTGTATACCATGGTAACGGTACTTTTAAAAATGTTTCTTTACCCAAGTTGAACAGTTTATTCCTGAGTTCTATCTGCTAAATTGTTGAAGGGATAAGTCCACCTAAAAATATGAACTTTAAAAAAAAATTGCCGACTCAAATTTAGAACCTGGATAAACTTAGAATATCAAAAATGGTATAGCGATGAGAGTTTGACAATTGGGATCTGGTTGAACGGAGCCTTTAAATTCAGTTTGTAATTTTCGGAAAATATTTTTTATTTGCCCACCAATGCCATGTGGGGGGGGGGGCAGGGTAGACATTTGACTGGGGGAGGGTCCCACCCCCCCGCTGGTTACGCCACTGATACATACATACAAAATACATACATACACACATACATACATACACCCATACATATACATACAACATGCATCAAACCCACTTACATACATTCTTTCGATTGAATATTATCGTTAAGATCTCTGCTTGTATTCACGCTAGCAAAGAAATTTAAAATTAACGAAAATACTTGTCAACGTTTATTTTATAACACCACATATTATATGATATTCATACAACTTAGGTCCTTTGCCTTATATACAATGAAATTAGGCCCATAGTACATTTTCAACACTGAAACATTTGGTTCCATAATCATTTACTCTCCTGTATGTCCCAGGAATAACCTTGGGGAGTTTTTGTTGTTTCTATGTATTGCTATAGTCTTAGTATTGTTCTTTATTCCAGTTTTGCTTTATTGGCTCCAATTATAGCACGCTATAGCTAGGAAAGTTTTGTGATTACGTAATCGGCCTGCCACGGTCATAAATCGACCTGCAGGCTCTACAATTAGCCTGCATATAGCTACTTAACACCATTAGGCTCTCTGTGTAAACACTGTGGAAATATGTTCAGGTCTACAGTGTAGTTAATCATACAGCGTCCACACAAATACTCTCATATAAGAAAAAATATGTGGTAGGCGTTGCAGACTAATTGGTAAAAAGAGGTCATCTTACGACCAAGGTAGGTCGTTTTCGTAATCTCAAGAAACTTGATAGCGTGCTATGGTTGGGGTCTATACGGCAGACCTTTAAGCAAAACAGCGATACAATATCGATGAAAATGATCCAAATGAGATAAACCAGAAAGCCAAAAGGCTTATAGGGATTCCCCACCGCACTTGATATGGTAATATTTAATAGTAAAGGATAGACTAGAAATAGGCCTACACACAAGATTTTCAAGGTTTGACCTTTGTTACCAAGCAAGATATATACTTGTGGTCCTACATATCAATTATAAGTTGACCTGGTCTAATGAACTTTGACCTCTACAAAAATCAATAAGATTCCAGTGGTCACTATAAGGTGGATTTACATAATATGTGTGAATATGATTCAAGCATTTGATATCGTGCTTAAAAAGTTTCAGGCTATAACCTCTATTGACCTCCAATAAACTAATATCATATAGGTTGATAAAAAAAGTAACCAGCAAGCCAAGTAGCTTTGTGATTCCTTGCCATACAGTTTGCACAAATACAAACTAACTATCTGACTAATGTAGAACAAGTGATTTAAATTTGTCCAAGAATTAAGTGAGAACCAGACAAGATTTGTAGCAATGCCTGTGGGTATCAACCATGTCCTTTAAGAATTTTAAACGAATTAACTGTTTCAATATCCAGAAAGAGCAGTCTACCTATGTGCAATATAGACACATTTTATAAATTTTGAGCTAGCAATCCCTTCAATAAATTTGTTGAACGTTACATGATTTTTCCACCATTTGAGATAACCTTCTGACCCCCAGAGCCAGTTTGTGCCCATTTGAGATAACCTGTTGACCCCTTGAAGCTAATAGAGGGTAAACTGATAGGAGGTTTGAGTGCATGTGACCTTGACCTCAACTAAATTCAACAGGATTCTTGCACTCAACAAGCTGAATCTGCATACCATGTATGAAGTCAACAAACATGTACTTTTTGACTTATTTTGTTCACAAATTTCAGACTTTTGTCCTCTGTTGACCCACAGTTCACAGGAAACAATAAGCTCCCCGGAGGGATCCACATACCAACAGTGAAGTTAACCCAGCATTAACTTTTTGAGTCACCGTGTTTACAAGCAAGTGTCACATACATACATACACACTGTAGCAAACGCATAGATTCCTTTTGCCTCTAGCAAGGAATAAAGAATTATGTATGCAGATGCAAGTCATACATGCAAATTATTTCATATGTTGCCTTATTTGTTTCTGTTTAAGCGTATCCAATTAAACCCGTAATACATAAGCGGAACGGAAATGCCTGTTCTTACCTTTTTGCAATATCCGGTCGCTTTCCTAACTCAAGAATAGTAAAACCTAGCAGATTGCTGGTTGTTTCTTGACCTATCAAGTAATGATAAACAACAGGAAGAGAGAGAGAGAGAAAGATAAATAAATGAAATGGAGCAGGTGATATTAATTCATATGCACTATTAGTTACTTGTCGAAGATATTTCAAAATGTGGCTGATAAAGAAAGGTAAACACCACATCCTTGTATACCACAAAACCTTTGTGATCCAGAAGGGACAGAAGTGTTGTAGATTAACAAACTTGAAACACGCGGTAACCAGTTGCAATCAGGTAGAATAATATCTATCGACCCGTGTCAGTGGTATGTGCACTTGTTTTGTATTCTGACCGAGGACTTGAACAAAAGAATTCCAGGTCCTCGGATGTGATTTCTAAAGAATCACCGCGTCCTCGAAAGAATTATATTGTTATGGGATATTGTTAAGGTTAGGGTTCATGGATTAGAACAATGGAAAAAACGATGGGGTCCTCGGTCTGAATGTAAAACACACCTGTCTGTCTGTGCACCCGCCATATAATTTGTGTCTTGTTTTGCTTTCATCCGAAACATACACTTACCGGCAACGAAAAATGTCACGAAGTCATCCACCATTGTTTCCATATCAAACTTGTAGAAGTCAAGATGAAAGCATTGAAGAATGCTGTGCAAAATGTTGTTCGTTTGATGTTGTCCTTTGAGTTGTTCCTTCTGACTTTTTGTGATGATATCTTTTCCGAAATCACGCAAGAATAGCAATGATTTTTTAACCTCGTTTCTGAACTTCCAACGAGACGGATTCATCTGAGTTAACAAAACCAGAATTGGGAAAACTGCGTATAAGTATATAGGTTTCCATATTGTGGGCAATTAAACTTGAAAACACAATCCTTTGAGGTTTTATGTATGGGACGCAAAGACGGCAAGCATATGTGCTGCTGTCTAACGTTCTGTTGACTATAAACTTTCATGATGTTTGCATGATACACAACAACATAAGTTGTGACAGTATAGCATAAGTAAGTTTGAACACTATCGAATATTTGTACAACAGCCTGGATTTAGACGACAACATAAATGTCAACGAGAAAGCTAAACACGGACAGCAACATAAAAGTATATTGTAACGTAACTTTGGACAACAACATTGTGTGTAGACAACGACAAATGTTGTGAGGCAACAATGGTTGTTAAAAAAACAAAGCAAGTTAGACGAGAACAATTAAGGTTTGAAGATGCAACATACGTTTTCGCGTCCCGTACATGACTACAATTTTCAATAACCAAGATAACACATGTACCCTGAGCACTGCAACCAGTTTGATAACTGCAGCTCTCTCAAAAAAGTGCACTTCAACTAAAAAGGAAGAGCCAACCATGGAGGGGGGGGGGGGAACTGTCTAAACCATACTTTCAACCATAGGCGTAGGATCCCAATTTGATTTGGGGGGGGGGGGCTGTAACGACTTGCCCGAAAAATATAACCAAATTTTTTCGCGCGTTCAACGTGTTAATCTGCATATCATATGGGCATGCATCGGTTATTACATCACATGCCAATAACATACAATCATTTGCCGTGTTATCACCCTTCCATATTGGTTATAATTATTGGGGAAGTCGTTACAATAATAATGATCATAATAATATTAGTTTAACCATTGAAAAACACGTTGCAAATTATTTTTCTTTCAGTAAGTGCCCGAAAAATTCTCAGCATATTGCCCGAATTTTCACAAACTTTTTTGGTTGGAGGGGCTGCAGCCCCCCCCCCCAGCCCCCGCCTCCTACGCCTATGCTTTCAACCACCCTCCACATCCACCAACATGGGAGTCACCTTCAAGACTTACCTAGAATAATACACGTCACTACTGTTAACGTGTAGTACAAGAACGTAGCCCCTTACCCAAACAAAAACAAACACCAGGACGGAATTCAGGCAACATTGTGCCCCGCCCCTCCCCCCCCCCTTCCCAAAATGGAACTTTGGACAATGACCTGCTATAGGGCAAATATGTTGATGAAAGGAGGGTTGTATTATGTGCTCAAGCAAGTATAAAATTACTTACAAAAGACCTGCTTCACAAAATACACTTACCCAATTGAAAGGATAGCGAAGTTTTTCATGCATTCCCTGCATAGATGTTTCTACAGCATCGATAAATGGACTGTCTTTCAAAATAAGTTCTTCGCTTATGCCAAAAGCAGCCTAAATAAAGAAATTAAAGCGTATTGGAGCAGTTTTAAGATTTGCAGGCTTCGATAAACATTTGGTTCTGAAAGAAGAACGAAAAGCCACAACATTTGGCATATCAATTGATCTTGGGATAAAAATAGTCCCCCCCCCCCTCTCCCTTTTTATCTGATTGACGTCGATTCAATCACAGGAGTCGACATGGCTCAAACTTCACGAGAAGACTTTGCCACCCCCCCCCCCTCAAACCCCCGCTTAAAAAGGGACAAAAACATTGCAGACACTGAAGCCAAACTGTCTTATTACTACATAGAAACAGTTTCATGAGGGATTATGCCCAACACAACACTGCAAAAGAGATCAAAGATTTATTCACCTTTGCGGACTTGAAATGATCGATCAGCTAGGTTCTCGCACCGATGTGGACAAACACATCAAGTACATCCACGTACGCTTGAAGTTTAGAACTATCGCTTTTGGTTTCGATGATAATCGTAACCTATGCAGTCATGCTGGCGGATGCGTGTGTGTATGTGTGTGTTCTTAGACATATATAATGTTGGACAAGTGGTGCGTGTGTGCGCCTTGCTTGTAAACACGATTTCTCAAGAAGGGAAGCTTGGCCCAATCTCATTTTTGATGAATAGGTGAACCACATTAAGTAGAAGAAGCCTATTGTTGTAAGAGAAGGTCAAAGGTCATTTGAGGTCACCATGGGTCAAATCGTGAAAGCCTTGTTTGAAGTTTAAATTTTGTACTGCACAGAAACATAATTTTCTCAGTTTGCAATTACATAGCTCCATGAACTTGCCTAAGTGCCTAACCTTTGTTCATAGAAAGTATTGATGTTGTAGATCTGTAATGTGGAAACTTGAACAGGAATCATACTGGTGATTGAATTTTGCGTTTCGGGGAGTAGATTTTTAGTCACGGTCACGAGTACTTTTAAACATATTTCAAGTTGTCGAGGCCTGAGAAGAAGCATGTTGTCTGTGGTATAGATCAATATGTACGCTGAATACAATAAAATCTCGGTCATCAGCTACTCATGTGATTATTGTTTGTCATATATCAATGCTTTTTGCTGTACTACTTGGATTAAAGTATGTTGCTCATCCTGGCTATATACGCTACAGCCTAGTGTGTCACATTCATATAGCATCATCGAAACCGTACTGCAGTTTTGCTGTCTGGTTCAGCTTGGTTTTCATTCTTCAAACCTCTGATAACTACCAAAAACACACAAAAAAAATTGTCCTAGTTCACGAAACGAAACTCCATCTTTAAGCTGTACCTACCTTTGCAATAACATCTAACGTTGTGCGACGCAAACCGTCCATCAGTTGCACGGGCTTATCAGTGTCAGCATCTGGCTTGAGCTTCAGAACCAGTTTATCAGAGCTCGTGTTGAAGTCACCCATCAAGTCCATCAACTGTCTTCATTAGAATGTACAAAGAAAATGAAGGTTATCAATACAAAATATCAGCAGAAGATTCGCCCGGAATTGTTCAAGCGTTCATGTGTGGTTAGAACTATATCACTTATTTATGTTGATTATGCAGGTTCATAAGTTTCACAAATAATATCGTGCTCACCAAGGGGCTAGAGGAAAGAGATCGCGGTCGCCGTGTCTTGGCATCCCCATAGGCATATATGTTAGTGCAACAAGTCAAGATTGTATATAAAACTTATCAGTGGAACAGGTTGCTAATCGTCCTTTTTGAAAGTTTCGTCACCTTCTTAGGGTAAGTTGAACCCCTCCCGCCACACCCATATCTAACCCACCCCTGACCGTCCGCCCACGTCTCTTCATCACGTGGGCAAGACACAATTTTAACATACTTCCTGTGAAAAGCAATGTTGTACAACTTCCGTCTGGCATTCCATTTGTCGTGATCTGTTTCTGTGACCAAACCCTTGCCCATGAATCGGATTCCGGACACGCCATACAGGGATTTATAGTGTGTCGACTTCGAGTGTTCTGTGCTCATTAGCAATGTCTATGGAAGGAGACATTAAAAACAAGAGAATTAATTCATCAAATCACATCAACTATGTAGGTATTAACTATACTAGCCAAACTTGTCTAAACTTCCCACCTCTTTTTTTGGGGGGGGGGGGGGCATTTGGAAGTTATCAATACGATCTCCACTTTTTTAGTGTTGTAAAAAAAATCAGAGATTTTTGAAAAGTATACACGGTACGTCTTCTTGAGGTTGTAAGTTGTGACATATCAAATTATTGCCAGATATATACAGAGTGGTAAATCGACAGAGTATCTCACCTCGGTAGGCAAACTATTTGAGGGTGATTGTTAAATGCTTCTTTAAATGTGCATATACAATGATCAAAGTGTACAGCACTTGTTTGAGGGTTGTGCTGATCTTCCTGAAATTACCTTTTTAAAGCTCTATGAAATATCTACCACTGAAAACACAGAAGAAGGTACTTTATGTTGCAAGATTTCAATAAAAAAACGTTCAAGCGTCATGGGCGCTGTGACGTAATAGTAATTGGACTAATATTGAAACCTCGCCTTCGATACCACAAGTACAGGAATCCCCAGTAAACCCCTACCACAAAGTAGAAGGGATGAGCACATTGAAAACTTACACATATTGCAAAAATGTCCAAAATCTGAATATTAACGTTTTGCACACTTTGTAAGTCCCGTCAAAAAGGCAATTTCAGATTGTTATGTTTTGCAATGTGCGTAAATCGTCAGTGTGCATGTTCCTTCTACGCTTTTTATGTTACCTCTTTTTTGTTCTTCACTGTGTTACATGATTTGGGAAGTTGATCTTCAAAAATTTTCTTATATCAAGTTAACGTTGATTTGTGGGTTTACTACGGTGGTCCTGAAGGGACATACGGTTTGTAGACTTGCCGCGTTAGTATAACACGACAACATGTTACAAATACGATATTTCTCGACATGACGATAATAATATAATCTTGGAAAAAATTATCACATTGGAGAGTTGCTGCTTTGCACTAAGTTGACTAAACGGTGAGCTGTCAAGTTACGATAGGCTAATATACTATAGACCTATCTTTGACAATGTAGACAAATTGTATAGTTTGTATAGCATTACACGTAACCTGACAACACATAGAAAATACGTCATCGGTCGAATTGAAACGTTACGTTAACTTGACATTTTGACGTTGCACTAGCACCTCGACACGACGAGAACACGCTATTTGATGACTTGTTATAAGTAACACTAACATGACCTTCTCAGAAAAATTACACTAACACGGTAAGTCTATACTCCTCGTTGGCCCTTCAGAATCATCGTAGTTAGATACGCCGCCTAGTCACATTTAGACTGTTTTCCATATTACAATACATACACAATACCATAACAGGTTTGTTCTTACCTTGATAGTTGCAGGATCACAAATGAACACGAATTCTGTATGAAATATGAACAAGACGAAGACAGGGCCATATTTCTCTTGTCTGTATAGTTGAAAAGAAGAGTGATACCGGTTCTATTGGATAAGTTTAATTCTGGGTTTTAAAAGTACCTACTGCTCAACATTGAAGGCCATTAGCACTTACTTTCACCCAACTACCCTGTAAGCTACCCAACCACCACGGACAGACTAACATATCCGACATTGCCCGAGGGTCCAGAGCAAAAGGGATGTTCGATATTTGGAACACTATCTAACAAGTTTAGTTACGTTTTTACCTTATCCATGTAAAAATTATGTTGTATTTACAAGTTGGTAACAGACATTTTTTAGGAGGAGCATGATAGCTCCTCCCGGCTATGCCGCAAGAGAAGTTCCCGAAGGGTGGGGGTGGGAGGGGGATTTGGAGGGGGATTGTCACTCTCCTGGGCCAGATCCTCGTCAGCCCGAAGCCGCCATCTACTCATTTGGCCAATTTCATATTTCGGTCAACTATGATATTGTCATTGTTACATAGTACAGGTGCGCTACTTTTCAACCTGTGTTGGCGCTGGAATGCCATTTGTTTCATTGATATCAAAAGCGAACCAGCAAGTCAAACTATTTATGGCATGATAATATGTAACTCGTCATAGTTATAACACATGATAACATGCAGATATAGTACGTCGACATTCACATATGACACTGGACATCTCGTATTAGTTTTCGATATTTATGAAACGTTTAGCTCTCCGTAAAATGAGGCTTCGAGAACAACGATCGTTGACCAATCATAACCCAAAGTATATACTGTACTCCAAAGAAATTGACCTACATCAATTTCTATGATATACTCACAATTCCCATGCTACTTGCACAAATGGTACGCCATTGCATGTCACAGCTTCACGAACTAGGTTAACATTCCCTGAGAAGAAACTTTGAAAAGAAAGGAAAGGGTAATGCAACTTAACAATAACTAGTATATGATAATATCGTATATGATATATGATAATATAGTATATGATATATGAAATATATATATATATATATATATAATTAT
>JAIPMN010018893.1:3497-13838 GCA_020650975.1 Apostichopus californicus
GGGGGGCGGTCGCATCCCCCCCCCCCCCACCCCCTTGGCTACGCGCCTGGACCATTAGAAGCATCCCACAATTCTGTGTATTTTATGTTACTATATCTGACAAGAATATCTTAGAATCTAGAAATTGAACTGGGCACTTCATTGCCTATTTTTGTGCCGCTACAAAAGCAGCAGTGTTGTTGATGCTTTTGGCTGAGCTGTTGGTCTTCAAATCGCTGCAAAGGACACGCTGGAAGTAGCTTCTATGATATCAAGTTCTGTGGTGTTCTTGATTTTCTGACACGCTGATCAAAAAGTCACTGATTCTCTTGTATACCATTTACAGCGTACAAATTTTATGCGCATCGTTGGCTACTGCAACTACTTTTGGCATACTTTGTCTTGGTTATATTCAAACGGAGCGAAATCCGAGAAAATTCCTCGATGTGCAGTAACTGTCGGTTTACATTAATTCTGTCAGCCATTCCAAGAACTTTGACATCTTCCTTAAGAGTTTGACGAATGATTGAAGAAGCTCAAACTAGCGAGTATATAACGAATGCAGCTGATCTGCGTAACGTAGTGTAAACACACGGGGACCATTTTCGCTAAATTTCGGGTACCTGGCACTAACCATTAAGAAATCGGAATTAGAGAACCCTGGGAGTTTTAGGTACCATGAAACTATAAACCGTTTTGAAAATTACGAAAAATAAACTTTGTTCCACGATCTGCCATATTTTGTTTTCACTGTTTCGTTAGTCGGATTGTGATTGTGAACTAGGCCTAGCCTCAGACTTCAGAGGCCCTGCCTAGGTATACCTAACGTTACTAGGCCTACTACGACTTTTGTACGAGTAGGCTACTACTATATTAGTAAATAGTACTATTACTAGTCAGTCTTTATGACCTGTAACGTAACCATCAGTTTGGTAATAGAACTAGGACCCCTACAGTAACTGGACAAGAACGAAATACAGTAGGTAACCAACCTTTTCCCTTTTAGAAGTGGGCATGAACAAATAGCAACATTCCTAGTAATCCTCACCAATCAATGGTGCCACAGACTGAGTCAAGTTCCTAACTAGGCCTAATACTAGTGTTGTGAACATTTTTACTCTACATAACTAGGCTAAACGTTCTAAAAGTCAATGAGTATGAAGTCTACATAGCCTAACATTGACAGAAATTGTCAGGTCTATCCTTGGTTATGCCACGGTGATGTTAACTGAAGGAAGTCACTAAACTTTATACCGCAGTTGACACTAAAGTTTGGTCAGTTAATGCATGAGAACTGGCTTTCCTGCTCAAGTCATTCCGCTATCTAGAACATGCAACAGCAAAGCAGATCAACACCTTCTTCAGTGAGGACTCCAGCCGTGTTTAATATGAAGGCCTACTCTATTCGTCCAGTTCATTTATTTCGATGGTGTCTCATCTTCTTTGCTTTTTGTGCTTTTATATTTTGGTACGTGCACCGTTGGAATCTTGCCAAACAACTCTCTCCTCTGCAGACTAAGTTAGCCACAACAGCCAGCATGGAGACGAAAGGGACAGATTTTTACCTGGATGGAAAGAAATTAAGAATTCTGTCGGGAAGCATGCATTACTTTAGAGTCGTTCCAGAATATTGGGAAGATCGGCTGTTGAAAATGAAAGCTGGGGGATTGAACACTGTGACAACGTAAGTTTTTTCTTTGCCTCATTGGATTTAAGTGACTAAGCTAGATGTAGCAGTAGTTCATGGGTCATTCCATAATTGAGGGGCTTCTTTCATCTTAACTGAGACAGATTAAGAACTGAACCTGTACAAAGTACTACGTGGAGTAGGGTTGAGGTTTCATAACTTGTAAATCTGGAAAGACCTCTTACTTGAATTTTCTGCTTGATGTACAATATGTCATCAAAAACACTAAGTGAGTAGTTTAGCTTTCAGACAAGTGTACAATCGGTCAGCTATTCTGATGCAGCACAGTATTCAATATTTTGGAAAACTATATATGACTTTTATGGTCTGTAAAATATCATTATTTTACCATTCATTACACATTTTTCTAAGGACTGGTGAGCTGGAATGTTATCTGAGGGTTCTCTGTTCTTTGTTTTAGATAATTAGTTTTGTAACGTTTATATTTCTTGTGTCGTTAGATAATTATTAATAAAATCAATAAATTAACATAATTTTAGACTTGCACCGAGGAGCCATCATCATTGCAATATCAGACTTAAAATACATTACATTTATGCAAAAGATGGCTCAAAACTTGACACAAATTTAGGGCTCTTAAAATGCAATCTGGATTTGGTTGCTAGGCGGGGCCATATCCTAGCAATCAAAACGTTTTCAACATTTTTTTGGCCCAATTTCATATGGCAAGACACCATATCAATTTCAGGCTATTCTGAGAGGGTCGATGTGGAGGCCACTGTTGATTTGGCATGGATTGACCCTTTATGTAGTCATCAGTGTAATACACATTGCAAGGCCCCAGATGATTTAATATCATGTTTGATGAATGTCTCAAATGTAAACTGCCATTTCTCTGGAAACATTACTTATGTTAGGCCCATGTTTTAACGTTCTTTCGCGATCTGAGTTAAAGCTCAGCTTAAAATTTATCCTTTTAATATCAAAAGTTATTGCTATGCACGAGGACTTACGTTAAAAATAATTACTATTTGTTATGAACAAAATTGATTTCTTAGGACTTAGTTTAAAATATAATTATTATTTGTTATGAACAAAATTTGATAAATTTCTACATTCGTTTTGTTTTCTTAACAGTTATGTACCGTGGAATGCCCATGAACCAAGCAGAGGAACATACCATTTCAAAGCTAACTTAGATATTGTGTAAGTACAATTATAAATGTGGTAAAGTACAACTTAAACCTTGCACAGTATTTAACCTAAGTAGCTATCGAGCAACATGTATACAAGTTCAGGTTCAGTACGGAATCGAACATACAGTGTATGATTATCATTATGATCATTATTATTTATATTATCATAATTATCATTATTATTTATATGATCATGATTATCATTATCATCGTTATCATTGTCATCATCGATGTTGTTTTAAGCATTATTGTTATTAGCATTATTATTAGCATTATTATTTCTCATATAAGCATGATTATTTCTATTATTATTATTACAAAAAAATTATATAGCACTCCCTCTTAAGAACGTGGTAGCATCCAGTGGCACTTTACAACAGTCTAACACTACGGCAATGAAAGGACAGAGAATGGGTGTGTCTTGAAATTGTTTTTAATAAACACATCAAAACTATTGGTGTTTCTTACCGCAGTCGGTAGTTTATGGCATTACCTTGGCTCAGCAACTTAGAAAGCCTTATCTCCAAACAATCAACTGTTAGTATTAGTCACAACAGAGGAAGAAGAACAGAGGGCGACCTGAGACTGACATACCCAGATGATTCCCTGACTCTAAGGTAGCCCGGTAAAACATTGGGTGCTGGACCGTTTACACATTGAAACCCAACGCAGAGTGAACATAATAGTATTCTGTACTTAAATGTGAAGCCAGTGATAAAAGCACTACATACAGTGTATGAGAGCTCTTCAAATGTGCATTCTTGTTTGATATTTAAGGCTGTATTTTTTACTCCATCCAGTGAACTCTCTTTGCAGACAGTTTATGTTCACACCCAGCCACACCCTTACAAGACTTCAATGGAACATTTGTGAGACAAAAATTGACATGTATTCTTAAAACAGTTTTATACGTGCCCTTTAGCCTCTAGTATAAATGTTTGCGATGCCAGTGAAATAACAGAGGAGGAAAGCTTTGCTCCAGTTGGGATCAATACCGTGGTTCCCAAATGTTGAGTCATCTGAAAACCACTTTTTCAGTCTGTAAAGTCTCCCTCTGTAGGTCCACATGGAGCCCTGTGAAACTTTTAAGTTTCCAATTTATCTTTTTTTATATTTTGAAGGTGAATTAAAATATGGTTCACATTGCTAATCTTTGCCAGAAATGATTGAAATGGTCCTTCAAGGCTTCAGTATTTAAGAATCAGCATAATGTGCACCAAACAAGAAGAAGAAAAAAACATGTTTTTTATTACAGGAAATATTCATTTTAAGACATAAAGATATTTCACGGTCATTAAAAATTGAAGCTTACAGTATTATGCTGGTACAGTATTTTGCAAGCCTGGAGATACCATGAACTGCATGAAATGTCATCAAAATTTGCTAGATCTAAATTAAAATGTAAAAGAAAATAGCCCAAAAAAAAAATCCATGAATCTCAGGCATTATTTCTGGTTGTTTGACTCTCTGTGAATTCATAACTCCATAACGAGAAGTTCGAGAACCTTAAAGGAAAAACAGACCCAGCGAGCGATAGTATGTGGCTCATATTTCAGGGATTATTTGTGAAGAACAGCACTCCTCCCCCCTACCCCTAAGCAGCTAAAAAAAAGTTTTGGTTTCATTTGGGAGAGATCACAGTTTGAACGTGGTTTCTGGGAGCTGTCATTTTGTAAATTCTGATGTCATCGTGCGGCTAAGATTCTGAAACCTTTCTAATACTCTCTGTTTGTTTGCTATTTATATAATTGTCAAGGGTAGGATGTGTAGAACAGTGTTGAACTTGAAACCAAATGCCATCATCATTAGATCTGTCATTTCAAGAGGTTCAAT
The DNA here is from genome assembly GCA_020650975.1 of Apostichopus californicus. NCBI lineage: Eukaryota > Metazoa > Echinodermata > Holothuroidea > Aspidochirotida > Stichopodidae > Apostichopus > Apostichopus californicus. The sequence continues at coordinate 8,154 of JAIPMN010018893.1, forward strand.
GTTAGGTTGAGCATTTGCAAAATCCACCTCACTGCAGAAAACAAACAGAAATTTTTAATTAAAATAGATAACGATATATTTAAGTGAATTGGAGCTCGTGTGGCTTCAATGCTTGATGCTGTCATAGTTTAGACTTGGATCAAGTCTCCAGCCATGTGTGTGGAGGAAACCAGTCTCTGTGATAACTCCCAAATCGAATTTAAAAAAAAAATGCCTTTTGCTATTTTTGAGAATTTCAATTTCAAATTTATTTCTCATATGTTTGTACAAGCTTTTAATACAAAAAAATCATGACAGTACTAAGGGAAGGTTAACAGTGGGTTAACAGTAGGTTAACAGTATGTTAACAATGGGTTAACAGTAGGTTAACAGAAGGTTAACAGTTGGTTAACAGTAGGAGAAATCTATTCATGACAGTGAGTTATCTCTGTCACATGAATGTGTAGATTAATTATGATGGTTGGGTTTGTGTCTCCTTTAAGTTCTGAACGTTGTTGTTAAAGTTGACACATGTTGTACACTGGTCAGTTGAACAAATTCAGGAAGGCAATTCATTGAGAGTATTAATGATCTTTACCACCTATGTATGCTTCTTTTCCTTCTACATAACATAGAACAGTGATCCCCAAATATACTCATTTATGGCCACAATATGTAGAGCATGGAAAAAACAAGAAGTTTTTAACCCACATTTCTTAGGATAGTTTAGAGTCAGTGTACATACGTATGCATCCAGGTATTCATATTTTCCACGAGAAATTGTGTCCAAATCAATGTCATAGCGATATTGATCCAACAATGGGAACTTTTGTACCATTTATCTATTTATTAATCCCCATTGAGACTGGTCAGAAAAATATAGTGATTTCCATCTCAAAATACAGTACTTAGTCACCTTTGTCTGTCCATGGTATAATTGAAAACATATACCTGTAACATCAGTGTTTGACTCAGGATAACAGCTGCAAAGCTCAAACAGGTTGAACCGCTGTAACCCCCACCTGCACCCCACCTCCACCTCACTCCCACCAACCTGTCCCCCACCCCCCCCCATTCCCACAGCGTATATGTACATACATACAGGGTCCATAGCACTGTGCTGTAGGCACTTTGTAGCAGAGTTAGAGACATTTGGACCGATAAATTTACAGTATTTTATGTGTGCGTTTGTATGTGTGTGCATGCGTTTGTTTTGTACTCTGACTGAAGACTTGAACAAAAGAATTCCAGGTCCTCGGATGTGATTTCTAAAGAATCACCACGTCCTTGCAAGAATTCTATTGTTAAGGGGTATTGTTAAGGTTAGTAAACATGGATTTGAACAATGGAAAACACTATGGGGTCCTCAGTCTGAATGTGAAGCACAGTTGTGTGTGTGTGTATGTTATTTTAGTTTGTTTGATCTCATCACTGTTGAATACTAAACCATCAGACTAGATCTCCTATTCTGCAAAACAGGAAGTTAACAGAAAACAATTGTTTTACTCTTGCAATAGTCTATTGTAGTAGACAGACTGCCAACAAGTTTTAAGGTTTTAAACAGAAAGTTTTATAAAAAAAATTATTGTAGCAATTTCGGGGGCTGGCTATAATATGTAGTTCTGTGCATAATTTGCTATTTATTGTCTTAAGTACTACCCTACAACTCACTTTCGCAAAAACTTGGAATTTGTACTATTTCTCCACAGTGAATTCTTAAATGTTGCGAAGCGAGTGGGACTCCACGTGATTCTCAGACCCGGTCCTTATATTTGTGCAGAATGGGAGTTTGGTGGACTACCAAGGTGAGACTTGATGGAAAATGAAGATTTATAAAATAAATCATATATAATCCATAATTTATTAATGAGGGAAGTAATATTATTAATTATATAGTAAATTATCTACAGTACCTCTCTACAAATTTTAAGACCCATTGACATACAAGTAGGATATCAGGAAGGCCCCCCCCCCAAGAAAAATAAAAAAGTAAAAATATTACTATGCACTACAGTTTTCGTACAAAAAACCCTATTCTTTTTATAATTTATATTGTTTAAACCAAATTCCCAAATTTTAATTTATAAACACTAAGGGTATTAACCAAGTTTGTTTCTTTTCCTTTATTTCTGCCACTAAATCACAATGATGTACATCCGTTAATACATAGTTATAGCATAGATATAATTAAGATATGCTGTAGAGAGCGACCTGTCCAGACCACCTACAGTAAAATATATATACATATCTGATATATATAGCGATCATCAGAGTTGTCTGATAATCGCTCAACGCGTGAAACTCTGAGTAACAACTACTATTGTTCCACTAGTCTCAACTAGTCTCAACATAAATATATATACACATATTTTTTTTTACCAACCTCGACCAATCTTGTATTTTCGTTTCGTGCTCGTTAATTTCAGCTGGCTTCTAGCGGAAGATGAAATGGAGGTGCGCACAATGTACCCGACATTCATCGATGCCATGGGGAAGTACTTTGATGAACTCATACCGAAAGTGGTCCCACTGCAGGTACGGTCTTAGATCATTAAGGTGCTCTAGTTATTTATCTAACTCTATAAATGTCCTGGCTACATACATACCCGGGAATCAAGTCTACTTCAGGGCTGGAAATAAACGAAGGCCACAAAGGCCATGGCTGTCGTATTTTTCAGTATGGCCTTGGTGCCCTACAAAAACAACCATCATCAAAGGCCACAATGGTTGTCTTGCCCAAATTCCGTGGCCATAATTTGGCCGCTGTGCCCTTTCACTTGAATTCAATGCCAAGTAGATTGATGAAACCACTCTGCAAAGTCCACGAATTAAACTTGCACGAGACAAAGATCAGATATAATATCAAACTACAGTATGAGTCATGCATGTGGTTTTTCATAGCTAGTGATAGTAACATTATTTTAGCAGAGTTAAAAACATGATTGAACAAACCAATAGACTATGTGTAATGTGTTCTGCTTCATACTGATAATATCACATTAAGCTAATATGTTGCATTGCTGTTTAGCAACAGAACTTCTTTAGGCCTTGGTGCCCTACTTGATGGCCTTGGTGCCATCCCTAATTCATAAGTCACAGAAGCCAAATGGCCTTGCCCTCACCGGGCCTTATTTCCAGCCCTGCTATTTTCATCGTTACCCCCCAGCTGGAATCTACGTACTGTAGAGTGACTAGGGGCCCTTCGTCGGTGAAGGACCATCTGTTACTAGTGAGAGGACGCCTTATGCAAAAAGGGTGGTCGTTCAAGATCGTTCGGATGAGAGACTTTGCGTGTGCTATTAATTAAAATGAAACAGCCTATTTCTAGCTTGAAGTATTGTAATTTACCAAGTACGCGCGTAAAATGTTCGTTTAACAAGGTCCTTTTGATAAGTTAGCAGCTGATAGTACAGTATGGAGTAGTAGGTGCCAGATTCTAAGTTGGATCAAGTGCTTACTTTTACCAACTAAGTAAGCTGGTTAGTGGTATGACAGATGAGGTTGTGATGTTTGCATAACAACAGTCATGAACTGTGCTTCAGTCACCTATATATTGTCATAGATATTGTATAATATATATAGATAAATATATATATAATATATATGTAAATGTATATTATGAAAAATATCCATATGTACTCCAAAAGGAAATTTTAATAGTCAAAAGCAGAGAAATAATGAATAATAAAAGTAAGAATAAAAATAAGAAGTAGGAGGAGTAATAATAATAATAATGATCAGGAATATAAGGATTTAGAAGGAATAAAAAAATATAAAAAAATGACTCATAATTGACAAATTAGGTACAAAATATATGTTTATATATATATATTATATTGTAATATATTATATATTTAAACTGACCTATGAAAATTGGTTGGGAGTGACATTCTGATATGTACAGTATATCATGCCATCTGGAGGGGGGTGTTGGAGGGGTAGATGGGAGGGTGAAGGGAACAGGGCTAAATGGCAGAAATAGGATATGACCTCTAAGTTGTTAGGTGATATATTTAAACTATATGTACCTTAACTTCCTTTTAACATATGTGTTTCATTTGTGTCTTTCACTTACTGTAAACAAAGGTCAGGGGTATTTTTTTGAAACTATCTTTTTATGAAGGACGTTTCACAGAGTACAATCCATTATTCCTTTTTTCCCGTCCTCAGTATGGCAACGGCGGTCCGATTATCGCCGTACAGGTAGAGAACGAGTATGGCTCGTTCGGCAAGGACAAAAACTACATGAAACAGGTCAAAGAGGTGAGTAACTGTATCCTATCAGACTGTAAAAATGAAATAAATTTGGGCTCTTTGACACTGCTTAATATCATAAATTTACTTTTTAAGTTCACTTTGAGAAAATCTTTTTCAATGCTGTTTGATGCAGATGAAAAATACCGTGTAAAAAGTAAGTGGGCCTGACGTTTCGATCCTAGCAGGATCTTTGGAATATCCTGCTAGAATCTAAATATTAGGCCCACTTACATTTAAACATTCCCTCACACAGGCTCTTTAGTGGCTAAGCAGTTTGCTAACAGTTTTTGTTTTATTTAGTCGAAAATACTCTCAGAAAGTAAAAAAATGTTGTTTGAAAAAATGCTAATCCTTAAGCTACCAAGTTACAGATATATATTCACTGTTAACCCAAAAGTGATCTACTGTATATCGAATGTACCCTATTTTATCCTGCAAGACTACAATGTTAAACTTAGAGATGAGGAAGGCAGGGAGTGTTGGGGGGGAGGGGTGTGGGGTAGGACTGTGGGTCAGGGGGGAGAATAAAGGTAGTGCAAAAACACACATACAGATAAGATGAAAAACAAAATATTTATGGTAAGCCACTGTACAATACTATTTTAACAACCTGCTTAAATTGCAAGTAAGCTGGGGTTAACTTCAACGCCATTCTTCGCATCACAGCAACGGAACTACAAGGAATGTACACAGGTGGGTTAGCAATCAGTTTCAGAGGCAATATTTGAATGTCAGATTTCGGTATTTCTCTAAATTGATAAACAGATGTCCCTGCTGAAATCACAAAGTTCTTTGCCTTCTATAAACGCACCTATATGGTACGAATGAACATCAACCAGACTTTGCTTTCCATCCAAATTTTCAGACTTTCGTCAAAATTAAATATAATGAAATTAAGAAATAGAAAAATAAATGACTGACAGGTTGTAATAGTCAGCAAAGTGCAAACATGGACTTGTTTTAACAGCTGGAATGATAAAAGGTACATTTATGATATACAAATAGACTATTAGAACAAGTCACTCAGCAGCTGCTCCCATCATATTTAGAGTGCCATGTTGTGTTGGTTCTAATTGACTTTACTGTAAGTCGATATGTGGCTGCCAGGAAATGGTTTAGAATTTTGTTAGGTTAGGCCTACAGTCGAACCACGGTTTTTAGCGCGTGTCGATCTTGGCGAAATCTTTCGGTACCGTGCGAACAGTACAGCACAGTACTGTACAGTTAAGAACAGCACAGTAGAGTACAGTACAGTACTGTAGAGTACAGTACAAACCATTTGTCTGTGATGTCAAAAGCTTTACTTCATCATGAGAACATCATGGTTGTCAGCATCCTGAACTTTTTGGTGTGTTTGGGGGGGGGGGGGGGGGGGGGGGGGGGGGGGGGGGGGGGGGGGGGGGGGGGGGGGGGGGGGGGGGGGGGGGGGGGGGGGGGGGGGGGGGGGGG
>JAIPMN010018897.1:0-11078 GCA_020650975.1 Apostichopus californicus
ACAACCCCTCTCCCCCCCCCCCCCACCTAACACCATCCCACTTCTACTCCGCTGTGGTTATTGAACAATCGTATGTGGCATGCATCTGTTCATCCATTTTATCACTCAAGGTTTTCATAACCTCAAAACTAATCGTAAAATCCAAGATGGATACATCACACCAAATGGCAATATTTGTCACAGAGATTTCAGACTAGAGTGCCAGAATTTATTAGGTTGACTGATTGCTTTCAAAGTTCTTCTCTTGAAACAAACAAGAAAACAAAAAGTAAATAGAAAATGTCTGGCTAATTTGACTTTCTTGAGATCAAACAAGATTACACGTCCGTTGTTTAGACCAAATGTTTTGACATAAATCAATATGGTTCATCTCGATAAGATAAATTACAAAAAAGAAAATCTCTGACCGCTCTCAAAATCCCCAAAGATTGATAATTCATTTTAATGGTTTGAAACCCCAACAGATTTGACTTTTTGGTTTATTGGAAAATTTAATCCTTTACTCGACTATGGTGGTAAATCCAGCATCCTTTCAAACAAAGATTTCTGTTTTTTGGTTTTATCTCACTCTCTCCCTCTTAAGTTTTTTTTTTCATCTCCTTCGAAAACCAATCGACATATAATCTTGTCCTCTTCTTCAAAAGAGCCTTAGGCGATTTGAAAGAAAAATTTGTCCCTCCAGGAGTCAGCTCTGGTCACATAGATCAACTTTAAAAGTCAGTGAATCGGAAATGCGCTGAAAAGTTTTGGGTCACCTTCGCTGTAAGGATAAGTGTAGAAACGTGGCTGTACATTTTGAGCATCAAACATTAAGTTATTGATTAACGGACTCGAATCTTCAAAAGGTGCTCTATCCGCCTTCCACCCAACAAGCGTAAATAAGCAGTTTTGACGTAAATCTTCCAAACATAAATTATATATATTTATATATGTGTATATATTTATAAAAAATCTTTGTTAACTCCAGAATGATGTAATGTATCTTAGATATGACGTCACTATACATAAAAGTCGTCACATGTATACGAGAGAACGATAGGAAAATACATATGTACACGCATATTGTTTATACACGCGATCTACAAATACATAGGCCTATTTCCATCTCGGAAGTGTTTCTATGGAAACAGCTTGTTGAATGACAGCATATCTTGTTTATTCGCAATTGGCACAATCATTTCTTAGAAAGGCAGAGGTTTATATCCCAATATTAATTTTTTTTACTTTAATCCTTGTAAAGCCTTTTCTCGTGTAATCAATCATTGTATATATCTGATTGAAAGGAAAATAATTGCTATGGCTATCCTAGAGATGAAAGAACGGATATTGGAAGCTAATGAAATGAGAGCAAATCGTTCAAATAAGAATATTAGACTTGTCTAGATGTCAAATCAGATTAAAGTTTTATTGGTTTTTATTTTTATTTTTTGGTAATCTTCTTTTTCTATTCTTTTCTTCGCTCTTTTGAAAAGCGACATATATCACTTCTGTGGTCATTTTTGGCATCTTTAAATCTGTCTCTGTAAATCTTCAATTCATATAAGCCTTAAACTTCGTATTAGTGACAATAACACATCCCTGAATATCGCAATGTATATATAACAATGCAAATATTACAATGTAAATATAACAATGTAACTAGAACAATGTAAATATTACCATTCAAATATAACAATGCAAATATGACAATGTTAATATAACAATGCAAACATACCAATGTGAAAAACAATTCATATGTTGCATTTTGTAGGATGTAGACCTGACAATGAAAATTGAACAATGCAAACATGGCAATACAACCATAAAAGTCCCAAACCATAACAATGTAAATTGTTTTTTATCTCCAGCTATACCAATACAAATATAACAATACTGACATAACAATGCTTATGTAACACTAACAATACGGATGGGACAACGCACACCAATATCTTTTACAACATATATAACAATGAAAATTATAACAATGCGGATATAACAATAAAGACAGGTCAAGTTCCAGCAACATTTTAAGGTTTGAAAGAGGAGAGTCATGCAAGGTTATACGCTGTGGTATTACTTGAAGTTGAGTTCATCCCATGAGGAGTTGGCTCGCCTAGAAACCTCATGTTGACTCAACTATAGATCAAAGGATCACCTTGTATAAAAGTTATTGCATGAGGAGTTGGCTCACCTAGAAACCTCAATGTTGACTCAACTATAGATCAAAGGAAACCTTGTATAAAATCCCTTAAATTCAGTTTTGAATATTTATGTATTTTTTACTCTTCATTTCGTACCGTTTTTCTTCTCTTCCACAGGAACGCTCTTTAAAATGAAGGCCAGTTTGGCGGTACCCATTACACTATGTATGTTTTGTTATCTACTTGTTACAGTAACATCAGTAACTATTAACAGGTAAGAACTGAACCACGCCCCACCCCACCCCCACCCCACCCCCCATTCTTTTTAAATCTTCAATTCCTTTATTTCTATGATACAAACTTAATTCTAAAGCCTTGAAAATGTCAGAAACCTTGAAAATGTACTCTCTTTTACGGATGTCGAGAATTATCACTCTTTATGAGGAGGGATTTTCCATATAAAGTTAGCTCTAAATAAAGCGAAAGTTATCATTTTTTGGTTTAGTGCTATCTATACTTTTTGAGTGAAGTAACAATTTGTGAAGAAGTGAAAAATTTAATTCTCAAAATAATGATTGATCATCCCGGATATTAAACTCAAAAAGGGAAGGCTCACCTATCCGTGTGGAATCAATTTTGCAAAACAAACCGTGCGAAAATGTAGAATATATTATATTAACTAGAATCACAAACGGTTCTAAACTCACTAACATCGAACCATTCAAAAAAATCAGTTTTAATCAATTTACATCTTAGCAATTTTTTTTAGCTCATGACATAAGTTAAGCATAACAATTTCAATTTTCTTGTATACGCCTTTCATCGATACTGAAAATCTCAAAATATAAAAAAAACAGCCCTCCGCAGGCCCTCCCCCCCCCCCCACCCCCGTCACCTTAGGCAAATTGAAATATCATAGAAAATTAACGTTGTGAGAAAGCCTGAAAGAAATACAAAATATTAGCAACATAAGATTACTTTCACAACTAAAATAAATGCAGTTTATTAATAAAGATAATTTTACAGGTATCTATATATACATATATTTTCTTAACGGGGACTCTGCAAAAATGTAGCAAACATCACATTAAATAATGACCATCCCTGAAGGGATATCTTCATCATTTGAAATTGTCAAAGAAGAATGAATATTCATTTGATTATTGCTGAGAGGTTTTATCAGTTTTATCACGAAGAAGTGGAGTGAAAATTGTAGAAACAATTAAATCTTTCGCCATTAATAATTGTCTCGAGAAATACTTAACCATCACGTCGGTTTGCATTTATAATGCTGTCAATCTGTTACCGTTTACAATCCATCCACTTAGCTATACGTGACTAGACCCACGTTTAAGGATTTCTGCCTCATGTGCAATTTTTTTCTCTTCATTTCTTCTCTGTTTTGGTATTTGTATTAATCTTGTGAGTCCATATTTTAAAAAAAAAAAATCTTTTTTTTTACCGCATTATGTCACTTTCCTTCATATTTGGGATTTGGAAAAATGTTTTGGTCATTGGGGATAATTAAAAGCAAGAGGATGGGGAAGGGGAGGGGAGGGGGGTATACCGACTTTTATTTCATTTGTGAGTTAGAAAGAGAAAGGAAGTACTTGTTTATTATTTTCATTAAACCGTTGGTGCATATGAACAAACACAGAGGATTACAGTCACGTGGGTAACAACATTCAAGGGGTTGTGTGTTCATCTTTTCGACGTAGCCAAGTGGGAACCAAGCAAGGTCCTTTGTGAACCTCATTTACCGCCAAACATCCTTTCCTTCCTTCCCCCACCCCCCCCCCCCAAAAAAAGGAAAAATCAATACCTACACAGGTCAAGTCTTCTCCATGTGCTTGAAAATACAACAATTCATTGCCCGAATAACAAACGTGAATACTGGAAGGAATAATTTGATGGCTGAGGTGGAATTTTTTTAGCAAAATTATTGAAAGATTTCTGCATATTATATTATATTATATCATATTTAAAAGTGTTATGAGAGTCTGCCCCCGGATTACACGCAGATCAACCAGAGCAGAAAACTCATTTATATCAACTAAGGAGAAATTGGAAATCATGACGTCAATGATTTAAATCGAATCATATATTAAAAAGAAAGTTCCGTTTTCTATACTTGCGACACTTTTATTTTCAATTCCCTATATAGTCAATTAAACCATCTATAATTTGCATATTTACTTCGTTTGGTTATAATTATGAATATTTCATTGGTATATTGTAGACATTTATAAGATGATATATTCTCACCAATCAATATTTTAGTCAAATGGCAATACATCCATACTATATGATATAGCGGGTTTGTATTTCAATTGTTTGTGGGAGTAATTTTTCATTACCATATAGTTTGCGCGACTTTATTAAACTATCAGCTGTTCTTTAAACAATGTATTTTTCAAGAGGTTTTCATTTATATAGCAGGATTTTTTATTTTTCCTGGAATTCAAACGTAATTTTCTCGACAGATTTGTGTCATAGAAACATGACATTTTTGTGACGTGATGTAGTGTAGGGAAATCTTTTTCAAAGTGGAAGGTTGCTTGTATTATTGTATTAGGGGCAAGAAGGGGAGTCGAGAGGAGGAGTAGGGGGAGGGTGAGGGCAATGGTTACAGTATACACTTGATATGCCTTACACATGTGTGTAAGTTGTTTTTGAAGCCGTGGTTCTAACAGTCTTCCTGTTTTTTTCCTTGTCCATTTTGTAGATCGAACGCCGGCTTGGAATTATCAAGACAGTATCCAGAATTATATGAAAACATTCTTCGCCAACTTATTAACGAACCAACGCAGTACGTATGCCAATCTGGTATAGGTGGCAGAAATGACAGGCTTGAAACTCTCAGATTACATGCTTATACCTCAAGTGTCTATAGCAGTCTATAAATACCCCATTATATTATAAGTGTTTCGACCGTGTCATAAAACTATTGCGTGTATGCCCCTACCCCTACCCATCTCCTCCCCTCCCCTCCCACCTTAAAGTTCTTTCGATGTATATACACCCAGCACCCTTCCACCTCTTGTGAAATAAACGGCGGTAATTTTTTTTTATATAACTAATCCATAACAGTAAAGAAAATAGAATGAAATCTAAAAATAAAATAGATTTTAATTTGTATGATACTTTAAACGTGACCATACAACGTTAGAGCATGGACGATATGTAACGTATCATCAATCATCCATGCTTCTAATTTAAATATATTTAATTAATTAATGATTGGACTCGTGGACTCGAACTATAGGTTGTAAAGTTGTCCCCCGTAGCAAACTTAACGACTGGACTCGAGTCATTAATATTACTTCGACTCGATCTTAGAATTAAGTGACATCGTCACAACTCCAGAACTGTGTGTGTGTGAGTCACGTGGCAAGGAATTTCAGAACTCTTACTCTGTTTAATGACAGCATATTTGTTTGTTGTTTTTAAAATGGAAATCTCTTCTTGTATCTGTCAAATCAAGTAATGGGATTATGTTTGTGTCGCTACGGTTTTCTATTTATTTATTTATTTATTTTTTGGAAGCTGTGACCTCACAGTACACAAAACCTTAAATGGCTTCATGAAACATTAAAAAATGTCTGAACGTGGTGTTAACCCCCCTCCCCTATCCCTACCTCCAACCCCCTCCCCTTCCCCCGCTTACTTCATGCACATTTTCTCATATATACATATAGTCATATACCAAATCACCGTATAATCACCTTTAACCCATATCCCTACTATTTACATGTTCATGTCTCGAGTCACCCGCAGGAGATCAAAGTCTTGTCAGTTGCGGCAATTAAAAAACTACACGTGACTTGGGCCATGACTCGTTGCAAATATTCCTTCCGCTATAACCATGTCATTTGCATGAATAATGTATACGTAATCCTTGATTTATTTTCTCTCTTTTTAATATTATTATCATTATTAATATTATTAGTACTATTATTATCATTATTTATTCTATTTCTTGTTGCCGCAGATACAAACGGAGTTGCTCAAATAAGTTTGCTGGTTGTGCACACATGAATGTCGCTAACGCAGTATTAAAACAGAATAGCAGGGGTCAACAGCAATTTAAATTTGGATCGGCTGGCCCCGGAAAACGAAGTTTTCCTTATCTTGAACTCGAGTGAGCCACGTGACAGCCAAACCACCCCCTTACGTCATTGTCTACTTTAAAGCTGGTCATTGTTATGTTAATAAGTTGAGTTGCATATGAATATGAATATTCATATTAAACTAATATGGGAGTGCAGTTAAAAACATTAAAGGCAACAAGGTGGAAAGAGGAACAAGGGGCGAGGGTAGGTTTTATTTCAAAACAATAGTTTATGAAATTTTCAGTTTCGTCCACAAAAATCGCAGTTAGTAAATAGGAAATGTCAGATTGCGACAAGGAAGACTTTGGCCCAAAATGTTGTAGGCAGAGTTGGCTAGGCTACGCTAGGTTAGGTATCACCAATTTTGAAGTATGGTAGGTTGACATTAAATTTAAATAGGTTTCTTTTTCTTTATCGCGTTATGAAAAGAAGCCGATGTTCGTAACAATTAAACTGTAATTTACATTGCTGCCAAACCGAGAATAAGTAACAAAAGGGCTATTTAATAACGAGAAATATTAAGCTGCACATTCCACTATAAGCCTGAAGCATTCCCCCGTATTTGTTAGTTCCACAACCACAAATAAACCAGTGACCATTGCAGTTTGAAAGAGCGACAAGGTAAAAGTTTAAATGAGGCACACTGAATATTGGTGGCGGCATTAATGAAGTCTAAGCCCAATTCTCAAAGCCGTTTTGGAAACAGATTGGACTTGATACAAGTCGGAACCATATTCAGACGACTTGATTTCAGAATTGTTTAACTATGTTGTTCTGTACCCAGAATCATATTTACATGCAAATATTCATTTTGAATTATTATTATTATTACAGACCGTTAACTGATATAAATCTGAGAGAAAATATCAGCTTTAAAGTAGACTTGAAGGAGTGTGGTTTGGCTATTTTTTTATTTATTTATTTTTTGGTGCAAAATGTAAAAAAAAAGGAGAATACTGCTCCTATTTGTAGCATATCATTCTATCATGTGACATATTATAAGCATGGAGCATGCGCATGACAAAGTACCTTTTACCTTACATTATTACATTGATTATATGTATCTAACCGGTTATTCATTATTTTCCTTTTGATGATCCGATATAGCGCCATCGATTTTTCATCAAGTCTGTTAAAAAAAATAGCGTGGCGGTATTCTCCTTTTTCTATAATCTGGATAATATTAACCTGCATGTTATCACAAATAATATAAATGTTGCATGTAAAATCAACTACTCACCAAATTTTTCAGTATTGCTATATTCATTGGACTAACCCTCAGCCTACTAGACTTCACACCCCATTACCCCTTCCCCTCCCATTACCCCTTCCCCTACCATTAACCATTCCCCCACCCGTGACCCCTTCTCCCTCCTACCACCTCATCATGCTAATGTTCGTATAACTCAAGTTCCAACAAGCTTGTTATGTTAAGGACCTTAAAAACTCACTCGAGAGATACTTGGTAACAAATGGACAATTTCTCATTAAAAAGATATTTGGAAGCCGGGTAGGTGGGTGGAGAAGGTGGGGCCGGATAATTGAGTTGGATATGCCAGCTGACATGGTGGGCCGGGTTGGAAGGCTGATAAGGTGGGCCGAATACGTGGATAAAATAGAAAATTTACTCTGCTTGCACAGAATAATTTTATTTGTTCAACTAATAAAATCCACTCTAATTTTCAAAATAATGAAGAAAATTTACACGATAGCAAAGTAGACAGATGTGCTCCTCATCTATATTTAAAGTTTAATCGTCGACATTATTATCGTCGACAATACGAATATCGTACAAAATTATCATTCATATGCTAATTATTCTCATTGTTTCCGTTCCTCTACCAGAGAAAAAAGACGGATGGGAGGATGCGGCGATTTCAGTGGCTGTGCGTCTCTTAAAGCAGGGAGAGACTTAATTCGTGCTATGCTCCGACCGTCCAAGTTTGGGTCAGGAGGACCCGGCAAGAAATAGGTTTTATTAATGAAGTGTAACTAGGGTAACTATTTATTATATTTTTCTTATCCTTTTAATTAAAAACCAGCATTTTACATTGATTTTGATGAAATATTGATATTAAATACAGTATTATGATACAGTTTATTGACGAGACCATAAAATGATCTTTATTATAGTTCCATAATTTTAAAAATATGAGATGATATATGAGTTTGTGATTACGACTATATAGAAAATTTAAATGAGAATTAAATTGTCAAAATGGAACGGAATATTTTATCATCATCTTTGGTAATTTTCTTTTGTTTTGTATAAATGAAATCCAAAGGGGTATTGCCGTAGTTTTTGGATTTTATGAAACATTAGTTTGAGTAACTACCGGTACGTTTCGTAAATTTGTCAAGATTTCAAGAATCAACGTAAAAAGCTGTTATTAATTAATTATTCATCTGTGTTCATTCAGTTTTAAGAGTTTATGATAAATATTGAACGATGTTCTTAACTGGAGCTTTTTTCTTCTTCTTCTTCTTCTTCTTATTTCGAGTTTGTTAACTGTACCATGACAGATACGGTACTGTTTACACATAGTTAGTTACCATAGAAATGCAAATAAACAAACAAAACTAGGTATTAATGATATAATAAAATATTTGGTGACCTTTGAACTCTGTACTCTATGTGCTAAATAGTATCTCCAATGTCATGATAATTTCTTGATTTGATTTTGATGTAAATAATGAAAAACTTTAATAATATATCATATTTTCAGGTCCCTTGTATTATTATTTTTATTTATTTATTTTTATTTTCTTTAAGCAGTTATAAACTTGTCAATCTATATAGTGCAACTTAAACACCATTTTATTTCAGCTTTTTTTTTTCCTTCTTTTTTCTATTTTGCGTTTGTTGTTTGTTTGTTTGTCTGATGGCATTCTTAGTTTTTCCTTCTTTTCATCTTTTACAGGAATCTTTGCCGTAGGACTAAACATTTGCGTCTACGGTCACCACCGACATACAGAAGACATCGTACTATGATAGGCCTACAAAATAACGTTCGGGGAAACATCGAAATGGCGTATAGTTCATTTTTGCTTCACATGAGTGGATGGAAGTTTTAAACTCATCTTACAGCGAGTGCCTCACCCTCCGTAGTTACTACGTCATTGATGACGTCATTTAGCCGCCGTTATTTAGTTCTTAGAGCTCTTTTTGGTAGTTAACGGAAGTCTTCTATGACTTATTATGTTGACAAGCATTCTTCAATTATTTTAGCTACGGACATATCTTGAAAACATAAATATAATATGGCAATTGGACTTTGGGATCCCTTGTACCAGTTTCAATCATTTTATTCACTTTGTCGACTTTTTTAATATTTTCTTCTTCTTTTAAATTACTATTTTTAAAGCAATGAATTTTTAGGAACGCTATATCATTACACAAAATGTGACGACGTCATATATTATTTTTTTCTTGTTCCGATGGAAAGTTTAGTTTTTCGCTTCCAGTTGTGGTTTTCTTCCTTAGTTTTGGCTGATAATCTGCAAAAGTTAGTTCAATTTTAAAACTGGAACGGCGTACACTGAATAATAGTCTTTAACCGAAGCTCTCGTATGAGACAGGACAAATACATTTCAGTACTATGCGTAATAAAATTAAAGTTCCTTTATAAATAATTCAAATATGGAAGGGGGGGGGGGGAATATGAAGGGGGGGGGGGGAATATGAATAATTCAAAATCGCTAATAGGAAAATCACTGTACAATTGATAACGTTCTATTGTTACAACCAGTTACTTTGAATGAAAGGTCAGTGGACCAGTTTTCAGGGATGAGCCTGGTGTAAAAAAAGCATCACGGAACTTTGCAAAAATTGCGGTATAGGCTCCAGTTTGCGTATGCTATAGTGTGTTAGGATAATAGTTTTTGTCCCCGAGGTAGAAAAGAAATCACGGATATTCCGCGAAAATATAGTTAATTAGGATGAGTGGATAACGTCATCTTGCACAATGTTTTATTGCTCGGGATTTTGCCAAATATTTGAAAAATCTTTTTTTTTCTCGAAATGCACCTAATTAGAGAGCATTTACTAAAACAATCACTGTGTATATGGCAAAGAATATGTTGGCTATAAGAGTGTCCGACCATGGAGTTAGTGTCTAACTCCTTGGTCCGACCAACGATATTTGGTTGGAAGGGTTGGTTAAATCCAATAATGACGATGTCTTTTTTCTTTATTATTTTCTTTATTTCGTTATTTCTTTCATTATTTCTTTCTTTCTCATAATGACATGATTCCGAACTCGTCACTGCATCGATGATTAATAATTCTGACGAATAACGTCGGTTGATTAAGATGCAGTGGAGAAAATCAATGAATTGAAAAATTACTTTTAATATATCACTTTTGATTTCAAATCATTTCAAACCTCATATAATGTTCTTTTTCTTTAAATATCACCTTAGTTAATTAAATGTTTGAAGGCTAACTGGGCATGGACGTACCCCCAAAACATGGTCTTATTATTCAAATAACACACTACATTATTCAATTCTCAGTATGTATAAGTATTCAAATTCTGGAAAAAATGTAAGTGTATTGTTCAATTCAGGTTGCATATATGGATAGATATGCCATTATTTATGTAGCCTTTCGGATGACAACTACTGAGGCGTTATGTCAAAGGAGTTCTTACGAGATGTAAAATGGAAAATAATAAATACTGAAGAATAAGCAAAATCTAGGCCTCATGGTATACTAATGCCGAAAAGCTTTTGCTACATAAATGAATTTCAAATGATGGAAGTGAACGTACCATTTCACATCTAACCCCCCCCCCCCATCCTTAAGCAAACAAAAATGTCTTATAGTGGAGACGACTCCCCT
>JAIPMN010018904.1:0-10036 GCA_020650975.1 Apostichopus californicus
ATAGATATATATATTATGGAGCTAATAATACTTGTACTAAAGACTGTCTTTCGATGCTAGAGTACATTAATATATGTTAGCGTGAAGGAGTTAAGTAGTGTGTAACCATGGCTACATGTTATAATTTTGTACCAAATTTCCATCAGTCTGCACAGTACCCTGACCTGGATCAAGTTAACTGTTTCTGATATATAATATGCAAGATTTCCTAGTTACTGGTATTAACAGAATTGTCTGGTAGCCCTTAGAAGTTACCTCAAGGAAGATAAATAATTTTCCAAACATGCTTTCAAAATATGAGAACGCTAATGTTGCATTTGACCGAGAAACACAATTTTTAATCGTTTAGGATGGATATTTCAAATATACTGTGAACAGTAGAGAACGTGACGTCACCTTCGCAAATGCAGATTGCGACATAACCCATGCTCCATACAGTTCCTTCAGTAATCACAAGAAAAACCGAGTTTGAATACAGATTAATTTTCTTCCTTAATTTTTGGTGAAATATCTTATAAATTATATATGCTTTAAAAAAATCGTTAAGCCGTCATATATGTAGTGCATCTGTGATTTTGTGATTTTTGTGTAACACAAGATAAGTTTGAACAGCAGACTCTTCGTTGTTTATACATCGCGCTGTCCAGCTCCAACGCCAAGAATGTTTCGCATGTAGGCTAGTACTCTAACGTTTACAATCAGACAGTTTTGCGAAGGCTAAGCTTCTCGGTACTAAATACTGCTCTGACATCAATTTATCTTTGTATTCAACATAAAGCAAAGTATTTAACATTTAGAGTGTTCAACATGGTGAAGGAAGAGGGTTGATACCTTAATTTTCAGAAATCAATTAACATAGATCCATTTTACAATCCAATTAACATAAATGTCACATTGTTACATCTTTTACATGGAATTATCCAGGCTATGATCTATTCATCATGTTTTAGGCTTAAGGACCAAAAAGGGCTATTTGAGTGGTTTATTCTAGATACTCAGAGAAAGGATTCGAGCATGTGAAAATGAAACAGAGGTGTAATTCTAGTTACAAACGTTTTTCTTTATTGTTTATAAATACAATTGAGCTGATTACCACATTCAGGGTTAATATTTAAGAAAGGTTGTTGGATTAGTCAGTAGGAAAGTCATAAAGGTAAATAAACAGGATTATAATACTTCAATAACTGGACAACGTAAAGGAAATGAGGTTGTTGAACCAAGCATAAAGTCTTTGGCTTGAACCACGAGACAACCCTGAAAAAAAAAATCATTCCTTCATATTGAATGAAAAGGAGAATTCTTTTGATCAGTGTCAATTCTCAAGAACAGATTGGACTGTTTAAGGGAAAAAACCTGTAATTAAGAAGAAAAAAAGTTGCTATGGCAGGAGAGCACTCTAGTGATTAATGTCTGCCATTTCTGTATTTCAACTGACAGTGCTACAAACTAAAGGTGTACTACTGATATATGTACTTGTCATTGCATACAGCAATCTGAAAAAAAGAAACCAGTCCTTTCAGAGATACATCCATGAAATATTTTGTCAGAATGAATCTCTAAAAATACTGTCTTAAAATAATATTCCCATAAAGTTAAAGTTTGTAAATAATGTCAATTTATGCTTTGTTGTAATTTGTAAATGCAGTGAAGATCCAAGTTTATGTAAAGAGAAAACTGTGAATGAAAGGAATCAGGAATAAGTCATTAAGGTTATACTTACATACTGAATTAACCATATATATATTGTCGCCCCCCCCAGTCGCCCTCCCACTGGGGTTTTGGGTGTCGAAAAAATAATTACATGTGGCTCTATTTGGTTAGGGCTTACACATCTCAGGATTCATATCATCGAATATTATTAGAAGTTCAGTTCTATGAAAAGTGACCGTGATTTTTCACGTCGTATGACCTGCAACTTTGTCTGTTTGTCGGGACGAGCAAAACTTGAGATTGAAACCACAAGCTGTGTGCGGATAACGGTGCGGCCGGAGCCTACAACTAGTTCAAGAAGTCATGGCACTTCATTGCTAGAGCCAAAGCCTGTACATATTTGTTGTATAGTTGTAGATGGTGTTTAAAAGACGGTGCCCGTTCCCTAATTTTGGGGAAATGAAATAGGGAGCATATTCCGTGGCAGCCCATCCCATGTTACCTAGTTGTTGAGTGATAGCGGAGTTTACCCCTCAGTGAGAACACTGGGTACACGGTGGTTACATAGTACGCTCCGACCAGAATTCACCCGATTACCAGATGCAGATCCACCTAGCATTATTTTGATGCCTCCATCACTTTAGCCACCATTCACATGGGACCTATTCTAAGTCTGACAATACATGCGCATGTGTGAGGTCCTGAAAATATAATTAAAGTGGTTTGTCTTGCCATCCTTGTTTCAAATTTCATAGAAATGTATTCTCGTAGACCTAGCAAAACATTTAAACTGACACAGTCCCATTGTTCATTGGCATTGGTGGTCATTGGTGGTTTAACATGCTTGCGTATGACGACTTTTGGCCAAATTTGCGCTAAGCTCACTATACAAACTCGGATCTGGACTATGCCTAATTAGTTACTTATTTAAATTATTAATAATGGCGTATGAGGAAATGCACCCCCAGGACAGCAAGTCGAGACACTCACATGCAGTCGCGGCAGATAGCTTCCTTCACCTATAGTATGTCCAGGGACATTTTGGGACATCGTTCCTATAGGCCTATATCTGAGGCCCTGGGATCATTCCTTGACCGACTTGGTTCAATATAATGTGCCCATTTCGAAATAAATTTTTTCACAGATTGGTAGTTGTCATGGGTTCGAACAAATG
Source organism: Apostichopus californicus (assembly GCA_020650975.1). Classification (NCBI taxonomy): domain Eukaryota; kingdom Metazoa; phylum Echinodermata; class Holothuroidea; order Aspidochirotida; family Stichopodidae; genus Apostichopus; species Apostichopus californicus. The sequence goes on from JAIPMN010018904.1 coordinate 2,825, forward strand.
AGGGGTATTCTAACCTGAAACATAGGGCAAAATGGGGCAGGGGTTTCCAGTTCACTGATCATTTGTCAACTTGCACTGGGTTCTAATGTTCATGTCAATTGGAATCACTAATAACAGAAATAATCCACCAAAAATTAAGGCCGCATGAACTTTATTGCAGATTTCCTGAGTGACGAATTGTTATTTTCTCCCGAAATCACGCATCCTGGCTACGCCACTGCCTGTACCTTGCGGTTGATTATTATGATATATTTATTTTCAAACAAATTCAATGATCTGTAGGAGTAGGAGAACTTTTGGTTCTTGTAAGAAGAAGTTGTGGTTTTTTGAAAAGAATTAATGAAAGATGTTCATTCAAAAATGTGTTTTGTTATGTTTTCCGTTGACCTAGTTTTGAGTGTGTTTACTTGGGGTTTGTTTCTCAAAAAAAAAAAGTTTGCGTCTGGCAAGGAAGGTGGTAATTCCACTGTAGGTGTTTGTCACCTGTATCGAACCTGTATCTGTATTCAAATACTATTTCTGTTTTGGTGACATATTTTGCCTTACTTATATATTTGCAGCCTTCAAACGCCTCCATAGATACTAACAAAGATTAATTCATTTTACTACATGAGTATATATTCTTTAATCTTTATAGCATGACGTATCAAAAATACATCCGGACTATCTTATTATTTAATAACTTTCAGTGGGTAAACATGTATATTGGCATGGAAAAATGAAGGGAGAGGGGGTGGTGGGGGGGTTGAAGGGATGGTAATATGACTGCAAAAGGGAGTTATATAAAGAAAGGATGTTGTGTGGATAATAAACCTTGTAAATATTATAGTGAACTAGAGATATTGATATATATTTGTAAGGCAGCAGCATATATGTAGTCTGTGTTGACTAGTTAAGCTACAGAATGGTTGTTCATAGACCATGACACTATATATAAACAAATCCATTATATATTTGTAACTACATATTTATAATTCAAAGTTTAAATAATTTTATTGTCCCATGTGCTAAATGTTGCATTACTTAACTTTATATGGTTTAATACATAGTCTTGCAGTAAATTAAGTCCAGTTACCAATACCAAAACTTAAGTTGAATTTCCTCCTGTGTTTAAAAAGATACTAATTGGCCTGGATCTGCATACTAGTTCTAAAACAGGGGTTGCATTAATACATACTTTCAGTTGGATAATAGTGAAAATTGATTGTCCATATCTGAATATTTCACTATGAAGTAATTATTAAGTAGTTTCAACATTTCCCTTTATTCAGAAAACATATATTATCCAGTATGAGCTCTCATGGTTAAATGTTTAGGCTTCTTGTGCTTTCTGAAAAATTGATTGGAAAATTTAACATTTACAAGATAAGTGCTTGAAGTGGATTTTGTGTTGAATTTTCTGTAATCTTGTGGTCCTATTCTCAACTATTACTGGAACGGTAAAGTATCGGTAAACAGCTGTTACTTTGTTCCACCAAAAGAAAATGAAACGTTGCAAACACTAAAGATCTTTGCAATTTATAAAACAAACAATATCCTTAATATCAGATGAAGTTGTTTATAAGTAGTTAATAAGAAATTGTCAAGTGGTTAGCAAATCATTCAGCTCTCTTAATGGTTATCCAAATTATGTGTGAATTTGTTTGGCCAGAGTGACAGAAAGTTCTGACCCGAAGCAAAATTCAACTTGACCAAAATCTCTTGCTGAGTTTACAACCCAGTCTACTACATGTTTTGTATAGTGTTCACCATCCAATCAGAACAAACATGGTTTTGGTAACTTTTACAAAGTATTACCTCTGGTGATGGCTAATGAGAACGATAATTTGTTGATAAATAGAAGAATAACGTTTATTGGTCACTCATTAGTATCGAAAGAAAGAGAGAGAGAGAGAGAGAGAAGAAAAGACAAGGATTAAGATAATGAATGAAGAAAATCAGGTACAGAAATGCTTCTAGTGCCTAAGGTGTACACTCTGATTTATTTTACCTTGTAACTGGAGAAAAGTAGTTTCTGTCAACTACCGTCTAAGCAAGTAAGATTAGAAGTTGTTCAGAGACACTAGTATCTTAACAAATAGTGTGCATTATGTAATGAAGTACCAAACCTTTGGGAAAAATGTTGACTTTGATGTGCAGATTCATTTGAGAGGAGACTTTTTTATCATTAATACAATATTGTTTAAGTTGAAGTTATACCAAGCTGGATAGATTCTTGTGATGTTTTCATAATTTATGTTATTTTTGGGTGTGTAGAGTTTAAATAAAAAAATCAATGATTTTAGTACATTGCATGCTTAGATGTAAGGGAAAAGTACAGACATAAAGGTATATAGTTTAGTGGCAGGCATTGGTGATTAATTTTATGAAAGAGAAAATACTCTACCCTGGTAGTTAATTATCAAGAACCCATTCTTTCTCAATATCTTCTACATTAATCTAGATACAGTCTTTTCTCTTTTGATCATTAATTTCATTTTCTTCAGATAAATATCTTTACTATGGGATTTGGATCATGGTATCGGATGTGTGTGATCTCATAATGACAGATATTCATTAAAGCTTTACTTTCCTATCATAATATTGTTGTTGATTGATAATTTATTCTTGAAATGTAATGGATTTGGAATGTTGTGTTGTCAATGTTCTAGTCATTAGAATTCCATCAAAAATGCAACTTTTTTGTAAGAAAGTTATTTACCTTAGTGGATATTAAATGATTGGTGCTTTATAACGGAAAACAAAAACATTTTCAGCTCAATTGGCAGGATGGTATCGCTATAATACTGCAGTTGCCAGATGTGTTCGTAAATTTCCCCAAAATTCTAAAATGTGTATCTCCACTATAATACATGTGATATGGAAACATGCTGATTTCGATCTAAAGCTCTATAAAGTTTCCAACAGTTTTTTTTAACAGTGACCTTAGCCATAGGAATATCCCTTTAAAGTGGTATGTTTGTGTTTTGTGACCTTTAAAGCACCCATTACAACATTCAGATTGCAATCAAATTTACCAAAGGTAAGCTATGGTACGTCTCATGAACTTATTGTGTTACATTTACATTCATTACCAATTTGGGGGTATAAAATACAAATTATACAAAATACTGAAAATAACTAGATTCTATGCACAAACTCTCCTATAAATCTTTAGCAATTGGGCCAGATTTCATGGTATTTTGCTGAGCGATATCAGATAAACAATGATCTAAAGGTTATATGGAAGGTTTAGCACGTGATAGTTAGCCAGTGTACTGTTAAAGTCTCAATTACAAAATCTGCGGTTATTCTTATTAAAAAAGGCTATTTTCACAGGATGCCATTGCATTGTTGAAATTTGTTCTGAAAAAGGAGAAGGCTGTCTTTATGTATCAAGCATCTGTTGCAAGATTGAGGCAAAAATCTTTGACTGTAACTTTTATATTCTATCGTTAAAATTGTATATATTGGGAGCAAGCAAAATATGGTTGGAAAAACAGATAGCTGCTTAAAAGGAAGATATCTCATTTCAAAAATCTTTGTCAGAGAGTCTTCAGTATTAAAATGAAAATATCAAAGAAAGTCCAGTTTTTTCCTAGTATACTTGTGTTCTAGTGACAATACTTCTTGCAAACCATGTCTAGAGCCATGTGGTAATATTTGAGCTCTCAAAGTTTCCCTGATAAGCAGGAACTTTTGATCTACTGCCCTCCTCATTCTTCCACCCAAATTTTCTGGATTGGCTTTCTATCTCCAAAATTCTTTAAAAATGCACAACTCTTGTTTTTTTATTTTCTGGAGACCATGCTGCATGGCCTCAGTTGGTGCCTCAGACATACCATGCTGCCTGGGCCTCAGTTGGTGCCTCAGACATATCTTTTAAGCCAGAGCATTTTATTCTTCGACTTTGCACATATTCCCAGTACTAGTACTGCGCAGGCTGTTTGAAGAGCAGTAACATCAAGTTAATGAAGGGGTTTTATTTCACATAAAGAAACAGACAGATTTGGTCATTTTTAGTGTCATATTGCTGCAAATTTGGGACAACTTTATTTTTGTCTTATCACTGGCCATTTCTTTTATTGCAAGTGGCCCATTAAATTGAACCAGCTAGAGGTGGTTTTATGGAGACATGCGAATCAATCAAATAAATATAGAACTCTGAATAAGTGCATGGTCTGTTAGGAATTTGCAATTTGTGTTGTATAATACACTGTTCAAATAGAAAAAAAAGGGGGGAGGGGGACGGGGTCGCATCCCTGAATTTATATAGTTATAATAATTGAGGAGAGAAAAAGCTGTTAGTAAACTACTTATCTACTGCAAATTTTGCAAAATGCCTGTATAGGTAAATATGTAAAAGTTAAAGGGCCTGAAGGTTGGAACCTAGCAGACAGTTAGCCTAGAGCTGCAGAAGATCTTGCTAACTTTTACACAGTTATAATAATTGTCAGGTACATGGTTATGTAACCCGAATGAACAGTGTACAGTGTTAAATTAAATGATAATCTATAAAAGTAAACAAGTATTTAGTGTTTAACGAATGACTAGCTGTAAGACATGTTGATGTTAAAATCAATACCAAACCAATCTCCTTTAGACACTCTGAGTGGTAAAATTGAGAATTAAGAGGGCAGTAGACTAGAAGTGCTCTGTCACCTAGCTTTGGTCCATGCCATAAATGTTATCATTTGGATCAAGACACAGCAGAGCAATAGGGTAGCATTTGTGGAAAAACAGTTGTTTTTACTATATTCTTGCTCTTATAATGTAAGAGGTAACTATGCCTTGACAACAATTGTAATGTAACTCAATTCAGATCCAACTACTAATGTTTTTTGTTGGCAAGGTTTAGTTGCCTCTTCAGAGTAAGCAAATGGCCAAAAACTACTGTTAGATCTACCTCTTCTGTTATTCTTAGATCTTTAGCTGATCTTTTTGATAATCTTACAGTTTGACAGAGCAACTGTTGTACATGTGCATCACATGATAAACTGAAAATTCTTTGCACAAAATCACATCAAATCACAGCAAGCAGTCTTTTTCATGGAAGCACCTCAAATTGGCATATTGGGAGATCTGTAACACCCATGTCATGTAGACAATAACCCAGTTTAATTCCATTAACAGATATCTGAATGCCTTAGAGTACAGTATCTTTTGCCTATGACACAGTTTTGGTTTTCAATTTTCAAAATCAACAAATGAGTGCTATCCTAACAATCTTTCGAGCATGTTTTATGAAGCCTAGCCACCCTTGACAACTTGCATCCTACTGAATGAGACCAAATGATTTAATTGCAAACAATCATGAAAGGTGCAGTGGCGGAGCGTCCATACAGTCAGGGGGGGGGGTGGCGGATGCCCCCCTGGCGGACTCAAATGGACTGCTGGCGCCCTTTTCAGCTTTTTACCACTTTTTACTAATTCGCGATTATTTACTTTTTTATTGCGCTCTCATCTACCTATTGACATTTGTCACATTTTGTTGGCGATGACACCTATTTATTCTTCGTTTATCTGCAAATTAGCAAGGCCAGGAAAGGGTCATTTCCGGCGATCTAGGACGTATCTTTACTCAAAAAATTTCTGTACGCTCTGCACCAACCTGTGGTGGCGCTCTGCTTAGATAGTGTCGAAAGCGCCCCTACAGACCATTCTCGCCCCCCTTGACCAATACCCCTAGCTCCGCCACTGGAAAGGTGGATTTGATTTCTATCGTATCAACTCTATAAAATTCTCTCGTGTGACCAATTCAAATATTTAAAATATCTGAATATAAACACTTATATTGTCATGGTCATTATAAAATGTTGAAAAGTTATATGATTTGTAGAGGTTTTAGTGGTACAGCAATAGATTTCCAAATGTCCAGGCTCATAGCGAAGAAAATGTTGGCATTTAACATTTTGTCCTGTCACAGATTACAACAAAATATTTTGCAAGTAACACAGGTTTAGCATCAGCTACTGGCTGTAGGGACTGGCTGTGTGTATGCTTCTTTATTTGAACATCTGAGTAAACTATTGTTCCATTATTTCAAAAAATTGAGAATAAAAATTGGAATTAAAGTCAATCCTGGATCTCTAACAGTAATTGATATTCTGCAGATAATGTATCCGTGTAGATGGGTCAATGGCTTGAATATTTTAAATGCTATAGGACTGTATATTGTTATCAGAATGTTTGGGGAATTTAAAGTTGTCCACAATCTTATTGTATAGGAAAAAAACTTGCTGTATGCAGATGCAATTAAATGATGAATGATTAAGTAAAACTACAGAAAAACACAACTTCATGGACTGTAAATTTCCATTTTTATTGGTTTTTATTTTTTGCTCAATCTACACAAGCAAGCGTTCGGCATTCGGCCTTCAGGAATGTCAGACCATGAATACATAGCAAAGGCCATATGAAAGTTAAGTATATGATTACTATTGGCTTTTTATAAGACGGGATTAACACCATGGGAGGTGAAAAAGCTTAATTTGCGATGGTTTCCATTAGTATCTTGATAAATTTATAAACTGTTATTAGCTCATATAGATGCAAATCTATACAGAGGTAAGACCTTGACAAAAATGTCCTTAGCAACTGATGCATAGCTGTTATGGTCACTTTGCATAACTGCAGTTGAAACTATCTTCTTCATTTTAATTATTAAACCCATCAACAATAAGGATGAAGTGAACTTACCAGCTTGCAGGGTTGTCAAGGAATTAAACATGAGCATTTTGAGTTCTTCATAGCCCAGGCTTAATACCTTACATGAATATTATGTATATAAAATGAAAATTTTAAAATTATCCTGCATCAACATCATCCTTATCTGTCTTCATATATTAGAAGCATGACTTTTTTCCCCTCCACATTTTGTGCAAAGTATTTACTTTAAAGCTCTTTCAAGCAGTTGGATTCATAATTCAGGAATGCACTTAAAAAGTACTCTGCATGTTGCACTGTGTTGAACATTATTCTGACTAAATCCTGTAATATTTGAACATAATTGAGCAGGGGCGTAGCGAGGGAGGGGCGAAATCTGTAGGCAAACTATCTAAGCGTAGCGCCACTACGTGTTGGCGCGAAGCGTACAAGAAAATGCCTCCCAGATCGCTGGAAATGGCACTTCCCAGGCCTTGTAAGTTGCATCTAAGCATTTTTTATTTTGAAATTACTAGCGATATCATAAAAAAATACAAAAAATATGCTCAAGGGGGGGGGGGGGGGGGG
>JAIPMN010018905.1:0-12886 GCA_020650975.1 Apostichopus californicus
TTTGGCCAAAATCGCGACTTTTTTAATTCGTCCCAAAATTGTACCTGTGGTGTGTGGCGCCCTTTGGATTCCTTTCCAGGTGACAAGAATAGTATAAACACTGATATTTAGGTGGAAAAATGAAATTTAATAAACCATATCTTGACGTCATTTCATATCTAATTTTAAATGACTAAAACTTCGTCGAATGCCACTTTTGACTCGAGAGTTGCGTCTACTGGGTGCTGGGAGTCCCTTCTACGTAATCTGAGAGAGATTTGAGAACTTTCATTTTTGGGCCAAAATGGCCAATTTCATAAGGCTATACCCTTATGATTTTGTCCGATTTTGGCCAAAATCACGACTTTTTTAATTCTTCCCAAAATTGTACCTGTGGTGTGTGGCGCCCTCTAGTTTCCTTTCCAGGTGACAAGAGTAGTATAAACACTGATATTTTGGTGGAAAAATGAAATTTACTAAACCATATCTTGACGTCATTTCATATCGTATTTAAATGACTAAAACTTCGTCGAATGCCACTTTTGACTCGAGAGAAGCGTCTACTGGGTGCTGGGAGTCCCTTCTACGTAATCTGAGAGAGATTTGAGAACTTTCATTTTTGGCCCAAAATGGCCAATTTCATAAGGATATACCCTTATGATTTTGTCCGATTCTGGCCAAAATCGCGACTTTTTTAATTCTTCCCAAAATTGTACCTGTGGTGTGTGGCGCCCTTTGGATTCCTTTCCAGGTAACAAGAATAGTATAAACACTGATATTTTGGTGGAAAAATGAAATTTAATAAACCATATCTTGACGTCATTTCATATCTAATTTTAAATGACTAAAACTTCGTCGAATGCCACTTTTGACTCGAGAGAAGCGTCTACTGGGTGCTGGGAGTCCCTTCTACGTAATCTGAGAGAGATTTGAGAACTTTCATTTTTGGGCCAAAATGGCCAATTTCATAAGGATATACCCTTATAATTTTTTTCCGATTTTGGCTAAAATCGCGACTTTTTTAATTCTTCCCAAAATTGTACCTGTGGTGTGTGGCGCCCTTTGGATTCCTTTCCAGGAGACAAGAGTAGTATAAACACTGATATTTTGGTGGAAAAATTGAAATTTAATAAACCATATCTTGACGTCATTTCATATCTAATTTAAATGACTAAAACTTCGTCGAATGCCACTTTTGACTCGAGAGAAGCGTCTACTGGCTGCTGGGAGTCCCTTCTACGTAATCTGAGAGAGATTTGAGAACTTTTATTTTTGGCCCAAAATGGCCAATTTCATAAGATTTTGATTTTGATTTTGTCCGACTTTGGCCAAAATCACGACTTTTTTAATTCTTCCCAAAATTGTACCTGTGGTTTGTGGCGCCCTTTGGATTCCTTTCCAGGTGATAAGAGTATTAAAAACACTCACATTTTGGTGGAAAAATGAATTTTAATAACCATATCTCGACGCCATTTCATATCAAATTTAAATGACTAAAGCTTCGCCGAAAGCCACTTTTGTCTTGAGAGAAGCGTGTACTGGGTGCTGGTAGTCCGTTCCACATGTCCTGAGAGAAATTTGAGAACTTTCATTTTTGGCCCAAATATGACGAATTTGTAAGAATATACCCTTATGATTTTGTCCGATTTTGGCCAAAATCACGACTTTTTTAATTCTTCCCAAAATTGTACCTGTGGTGTTTGGCGCCCTTTTGATTCCTTTCCAGGTGATTTGAGTAGTAAAAACACTCATATTATGGTGGAAAATGAATTTTAATTACCATATCTCGACGCCATTTCATATCAAATTTAAATCCCTAAAGCTTCGTCGAAAGCCACTTTTGTCACGAGAGAAGTGTGTACTGGGTGCTGGGAGTCCTTTAAATCATCCTGGCAGGAATTTGAGAACTTTCAATTTTGGCCCAAATTCGACAATTTTGTAAAAAATTTGCTGAAAAATAAAAGTTTTCTAATTTCTATGCACGGATTCGATTTACGTGGCTCATATGAGTATTCTCTTACAGTTAAAAGTTGCATGCTATTGAATTTAAAGACTTTAAATATTACAAATTATGTTTCATATGTCATAAAATTAATCCACTTTTATAACTACGGACTGATCATGAGATGATTTATTGACTGGCAGGTTATCAGAAGGGCGCCACCGATCTCCCGCATGATTTTGGAGAGTAATTAAAAAGTCGCGATTTTGGCCAAAATTTGAAAAAATCATACCGTTAACCCAAAAATATAGGTTTTCGAATTCCAAATTTCGTTGATTGCATTTGATTCATGGGGCTCATATGAATATTCTCTTGCAGTTAAAAATTGCATACTATGGAATTTTCAGCCTCTAAATATTACAAATGATATTTCATATAATCCATTCTTAAAACAACGGACTGATCATGAGATGATTATTGAATGGCAGGTAATCAGAAGGGCGCCACCGATCTCCCGCATGACTTTGGAGAGAAATAAACAGTCGCGATTTGCCAAAATTTGAAGGAAAAAAATCATAAGGATGTAGCCTTACCAAACCAGAATGCAAAATGCATTGAGGTTTCGATGACTTCATTGTCAGACTTAGCTGACAATAGCTGTCACAATATAAATGACCAGTGTGGTCTTGGTATTTATATTCCAGAGCGCCGAAGAAGTGGAGTTGGGGGTAGGGGAAGGGGGAGGAAGCTATGTGTTCAAGTAGAGACCACTATAACACACCTATCTGGAATAATTTCCTTGAAATTGTAAAGAAAACAAAAGACATGAAACCATGTGTTTTGCTTGATTGATTGCTTGGTCAGTAACTATTCTCCTTGATACCCAGTCACCAAATCAACAGACAAACAAATATTCTTTGTTTAATACGTTTCTCACAAAAGCAGTTGTTTTTTTATTTTCTTCAGAGCAGAGATGCACATCTAAAAAAAAGGAAAACAACATTATGGATCATTTATATAAACTTCTCACACAGTCAAATAAACATTTACACAGGTCATACTAATAATGATAATAATCATAATAATAATAATATCACACATTTATATACATATTCACACCTCAACTTAATGCACGATTTTAAGCACTTATTTCATAGTGACTTTTGTATATTTCTTTGTAAAATCTCAAAATAATCATGGGCTGCTTTCTCTCTTTTTTTTCTTTCTTTTTTTTTTGGTGATAAAAAAATAATAAAATGAATGATTCCTTTTACTTTCTGATTTTGTCTTGTTGTAGCTTGTCTTTATGAATGTTTCAATTTTTTTCAGAATTGACAAAGACAAGTCAAAATATCTGAAAACATTTTATGAAAATATAAATGAATAAATATTCATGTGGGCAATGATAACTCTGCTTTTGTTTTTTAACAATGAAGAGAAAAAATTAAATTTATAAATGATTGCTTGCTCTTAGTAAGCAGGCGAGTGTAACCATGGAATATCTTTATATTTTTTTACTTTGAATCTGGCAACTATTTCCTTCCATAGTGGAGGTTGACAGAGAAATGTTGACTCTGTGCATTATTATCCTCTATAACACTGGCCTATGCAAATGCAACAAAGTAATTAAATATGCAAAATGAACCTATGCAAACGCACATATGCACCTCAATGAACCTAATGTTAAGTATATATCCGGGCAAAAAATGCATTTCCGTGAACCCCAAGATGCATTCCTTCCTTATCATCTATGCTTCACAATGAAGGCCATTTCTTAAGGATATTTGCAAGCAGGGGATGTGGATAATTGGGTCAACTAGAACTTAGTTTATGCACATTCAATAGGGTCCGATTAAATTAGGCGGTCACATATTTTATAAAGGTTGGTCCAAAATCAAATGTGAAATCAATACAAATGGCGTTATAATAAATAAACCAGTGAATAAATAAACAACACCCTGATTTGATATGGTTATGAAAACACACATTTCACTGAGAAGACAAACACCATCAGTTATCTGAGACATTCATTTGTTTTTATTCCAACATGAAATGAATCCATTCATTAAACGAAAGTTTTCTATGTCTCATTTTATCTCTCCCTCTTCACCAAATGAACAGAAATTGTTTACAAAGAAACAAAAGTCCAGATTACCAGTTTGTATCAAATATTGTCCAAACCAATTATGGAAAATCACAGGAAAATGTGTTTTTACATGTGTGGTGTCCAACATGTGTAGTCCAATTGTGTAGTCCACTATTGTAGTCCAATTACATGTGTAGTCCAATTGTTGATTCTATAGCAAACCTGTTGCTGAACATTCATTGTAAGCTTGGAAATGTTATACCTTGAAACACACCCGACAACTGGTTGACAGTGATTCCAGGCATCTTAGCACTGGTGCAAAATAATACAGTTTACGGTCAGGGTAGAAAATGAAGCACAAGATGAAACGAAGAATGAAATATATAGAATAAGAAAGTTCTTATGCCAGACAAAAGATTGCCACAGATCAACAGACAGAATTGCACGACGACAGACGCTTTCGATAAAAAAAATTGCCGTGGAAGATGGAAGAGAGAGAGAGAGAGAGGAAAAAAGAATGCTTTCACATTTACAAAACAACTTCGAATGATGCCGTGTCAAAAGCTGTCATGATGTTTAAACCAATCAGAAACGATCAAATTTAGGTCCAGTAAAAATTAAAATAAGTTCATGTACATAATTTATGTTAAGGAAAAAATCCCATAATTTTGTTTTACTATAGCCAATGATTATAAAATTTATGTTATACCATTGAATTGATCCAACTGATAACGTATTTTGCATTCAAATCATTTTTTTCTTCTCTCGAGTGAATCAGATTGTAAACAACAGTGTTGTACAAGAGTCACGACTCAAGTTTCCTAATATTCAACAAAGAGCGATCTGGACAAAGTCAGTGAAGTATTTTTCCATCAAGATTAATACTGTGACTTGAGTCAATGGCTCCACTAGAGTCACAGAAATCACTGGCAATGACTCGACATGACCTTAAAAGGTAAGTGACCCTTGACCCCCTTTTACAACCTCTATATCAAACCCATCTCATCCCACCATATCAAACTCAACTTTTCATCATAAATAGATATTTTTCCATCCAATTATTTAATACATATGAAACAAATAGTTTTTACCTTTACAATTATGATATCATAAACCCAATTTCATGTCACTCGTTCAACAAACAACTTTAATAGCACTTTTATACAATTCTGGCAGCTCATCAATATTCATATCATCATTTACCATTTCTTTCTGTTGAAAATGTGATCTTTTTTCACTCTTTCCTACAGGCAGCGATAAGCGTTTTTTATTATTTTTTGGGAAAAATAATGGAATAAATAATCGTCATGACAACAGGTAGAAATCATTCCATGTGAGAGACAAAGGGATGAAATAAATGCAAAGCAATTTTTTTATTTTTTACATTTTCAGCTTGTGGGTTTCAATTTTGTTAGCTTGCTGCACTGAAGCATTGAAACAGTGTACAGATACTGTTGAAATGTAGAAAACAGTTATAAAAACATTGCTCTGTTTCCTGGAGCTAAATCTTAATTGCTACAAAGTAGAATTTATGACAATAAACAGCTGCTGATGGAGACAGCCAGCTATAGGACAACAAATGATAACTTGAGCATTAAAAATAAATGGTTTTACAGTTTTACAGATCCAATGAACACTCAATTGGGTTCATTAATTAATGAATCAATCCATTAATTCATGAAGAAATTGTACATATTGACTTAATAATAAAGCACCATTTTCAGCCTCATTAAGATAGGTAGCTTATGAAAAAACCTTTTTCTAAATGCCTCAAAGTTGAAGTCTGTATTTTAATCTCCAGCATTGGAACATGATAACAACATTGAAGTGCCTCAACGAGAAAGAAGCATCAGCCGATCTGCACACATTGTAACACAAAAGACAAGTTTAGGCACAAAGTTAATTTTGATATGTCGTAGATGAATAAAAACACGCTGCTATCCGCTCAAGTTGTATTTCTATAACACTTTGAAGTTTTGAGGAAATGACCCTTTTTAAAACTGCAGAGGCATATCAATTAAAGTGACTGGACTATAAAGTCTAGTACACAGAAAATTAGGTCTGTTCCTGGAGTTTTATTGCCTCAATTCCCTCAATTGTCAAGGTTATAATGTAGCAAAAACTTTTTAAGGACAGGCGGTGTTGAATTTTTACCCAAGGGTGCTTTTTGTTCTTATAGGAAGTTAAAAGAATATGTCTTAAAATTTAACGATTTACACGAATCGCAAAAGGCATAGTTGGTCTGCAAAAGCACATATCACAACAGAGATGAGTATCAATGTCACAAACTTTACAACCTAGTGCGCTGTGAGATAACACAAGTCTCATGTATCAAGGTCACAATATCATAAATATAGTGTGTGATGTTTGGAGATAACGCAACAGTGACTATGTGCCAATGTCATAACATTAATTTTGTGACGACATTGGGTGATAACACAACAGTGATGTGTACAAATGTCACAAGATAATAACAGTATGATGCACAGTGAGACAATGTGCATCAATATCACCGACATGTAAACTAGTGTACGACATTGTCACATAACACGACAGTGATGTTTATCAATATCACAATAGGTCTGTGACATCACAAGAAATATTGACACCCAACTTTTCTGGTACAGTGTAAGCACCTTCTCTTCTCAGAAACTGATAACCAATGATGATTTTTTAAATACCCAGAATGCCATTTGATCCCATTATTTCTCTAATGCTTCCTTTCAATAAACTAGCAATGTAATAAACGTATATCCCTGTTAACGTGGCAAATTCTGGCATTAAAACTAATTAATTCGGCATTCTAAAAACAAAACAAAAATTGAACAAACTATAAACTCTCCCTGTGTATTACTGTAAACCTGATGGTTTTATAAAAGCAAAAGCACCAGATTTTTTAAAAACCCAAAACTAAACACATGGTCTGTGCATACAAATGCACGCAGGTAAAAAGGTGTATTGTAACTTTGTACTGTTTTTTACGCTTAATTCAAATATTCTTTGGCATGTGTTTGAAAACAAGATATTACAAAGATAAAATTACTTCCTTCTTCAATTACTTGTGACTCATAACGTGGGCAGAATATTTCAATAACCGGCCCAGAGATGGTTTAATCTCTAATCAAGGAACTATGGGTACAGCTACTGTCATGGAAAGTACAAAGCAATGATGGTCCGAGGTTTGGTAAGAGGGCGCTACAACATTCCTCAGAGTAATTCAACATACGAAAAATTTGCTAAAAGTTTGCAAAAGCACATGCCTGGAGGATTCATACTCTCAACATTGTCCACATACATAGAGAGGTGGAATTCGAGAATTAATGTCTGAAAGAGGAGCAAACGCTTTGATTGGGGGGGGGGGGGTAGGCTACTTAAATCATTATTGGATTCTGAATGCAAGTGACCATTATTAAACTTTCTAGCAAATTTAGAGGCAATGGGGGGGGGGGGTGGGGGAGGGGCTCTCCAGCCATAACAGAAGGAGCTCTCATATTGGTCATATTTAGTTCTTCTTAACTTGACAAGTTACAGTATATTTCTGCAGATCATAAACGGTACCACGAGTGGACCAATAAAAGTCTTTTCAAACATATTTTTGAAGTTTCAAGTCAAGCCAGCTGTTTTCGGCACCTTACCCTGTGTTTGCCAATGACCTATCTTGATCTTGCGTTTGGCGAAACTTTCACAAGTGGAAACCATGGACTAGTCCATCACCTAGCCTGTCCATGTGCAATTTTTGGCAATTTTATTGGGGCGTATTATGCTTTCGTGTGACTGTGTTTACTTTCATTCAGAGATTGTTAATCAGTACAGATTACAAACATAATGATCGATATACTGGAGAGCTTCATACCAATGACCTTTACAGGAAAGTAAAAATCCCAGATAAAAAAAAAGGTGGGTTAAAAACAGGCACTCAAAAGGAACCATTCTCAGCCTACAAGGTAGAGCTAAAGATATCCTTGAATTGAGTTTACACCACCCATTCCACTCAATTTTAAAACTTTCTCCTCATTTGGAAGCATAAATATTTACTGTTTATGAATAAATAAATAATAACTATATGTGTGCTTTTTACCCCCTCTAAAAATCTCAAACAAATACAAGCGGAGCAGATATAAATCAGAGAAAATAAAAGTAAAATAAAAAGTGACCCGCATAAGTTAGTTTAGGCAGGAGGTTATGTACATTACTTTAACGAACCTTAAAACCCTTTAGTAGTTTCCTGCGACACAATATACACAAACTTGAGTCATTTCAGATATCTACTCATTATTTACATTGCCAAAAAAAAAATTAAAAATTGTACAGCAAAAGCTAAAAGTTCTCACAGAGAACAACTTTCCAGATGAGAAAGAATACTCCAGAGATACAAACTCAAAATGAAAATCATAATAATAGGAATAAGCATAAGTTTCATTGCACAATATGGCTTTGTCTGTTAGTAACTAAAAACACAATCTCAAATTTATCGGATAAATTGCAGTTTGACAGTTTATAATGTAACATTTGTCAACCTCATTGCATTCAAACAGGTTATATCAAACTGTGAAATATCAAGCTAAATTTTTAAGAGAACGTTTTTTCTTCTCTTCAAAAACTTAACGTTATATTTTCAAACCATCACAAGACAACAATACAAAATCAGCCTTTTCGGAACTAAAGATATATATTTTGTGCCCGTTTTCATTGTACTTCCATGCCGGGGACAGCATTAAACATGTAAAGTTTCTAAAATAGAGGTAAAAAATTGTGAGGGTTAGGATGTCATACCAGGATGTCAACAGAACCTTTCAGAAAACTCCATCAAAACACAGACATCAACTACTATAGAATCAGGAGTGAAAAACAAACCTGCTAAGATAAAGGTGAGACAAATCTGAATGGTAGGGTCCATCAATGAGGGGGGGGGGGGGGCAAGTGCTTTAATATTATACTGTGTTTTTTTTGGTATGGAAGGTAGATGGAAGTGCATACATTTACCCGGGGACAGGTAAGGGAGGGGGGAGGCAAGAAAATTGTGACAATTTCAAGAACGTTCCAAAATTAAGGCAAATTGTTGGAAATTCGGGAAACCATCTTCCAATAGGGACAAAATAAATGGTATATCAACAAGGACCAGAGGGAAAAAAAGGCAGTGACCCTAGCTGGGGTCCATGTTTTGCTAATTTTTGTTTTCAATATGTGGAACAGAATTTCAAATCACAGAGTGGAGACAGCTATTTGGTGCTACATGCCTGACCCATTTCTACTTTATTTAATAATTGATGTAACGACAGGGACTGACAAGCCATGACCGACAAGAGAAAGGTGTTCAATAGCAAACAGAAGATATTTGTGAAGCTATCTGCTTCCATCAAACAACCTTTTGATTTAAAAATCAGCGCCAAGTACTGGCTCAATTGAGTAAATAAAAATGTCCCTTTTTGGGGCCAATTTTTCAATATGACTAAGCCGACCGAACAGCGGCGAATATTACAACTGGCCCCAGTACTGTGGATTGAACTCGCACCGCATCAGAACTTTGACAAGTTCATTGGAACGACTTTGCCTAAATATCCTTCAATAGTTCCTCCCTTGATAGCCTCTTTTTCCTGCAACAAGCTCTCTACCGTTTGAAAACCTCTCACAACGAGGACTGTGTCTCCGCATCGCTGAAGTACTGCCAGCCGGTCGATATTGTTCCCCCTCAATTTTGGTTGAATACAATAAAAAACTTCTCTTGCTGAATACCTCAACATTTGTACTGATATGAGGGCCCGTTGGCTCTTTGCACCATACTCCTGGGTAAACCGATGTACCTCCTGATGGTCACACAGCCGTGGTAGGTCAGTGCTCTCGGCATCGGACCTAGGACTGTCCATTCGTTGGTGACGGGGTCGTACTGTTCAAAGCTGTTGGTGGAGATGGTCAGAGCGTCCTCCATCCCGACGGTCCACTGCCCTCCGGTTACGTTGATCTTTCGGTTGGTCACGGTCGCAGAGTACAGCTCCCGAGTGTGCGCCTCCGCGTGAGGCATTTCACCGACCGTTTGAACTTCACCCTTGTGCGGGTTGTAGACCTTGGATAAAGTTAAAGATGAAATGTCAAAAGTTACCTTCTCGACATCTAATTTTTGGGGTATATAAGAAATACTCCACATTCTCAAAATATCGAATTAGCTAGTCTATTGACATATAGCAGCACTCTCTAAAAGTTAGCAAACTTTCAAAACCCCTCCCCCCCACAGCCCAAATGAGTTTGTGCAATGAGTCCAGTTAGACATTTAACATTACAAAATGACTAGCTTATACCCAGTATCTCCACAGGGCACAATCAGTCCTTATAACTGGGCACAGTCTAGTTTTGTTATCAGTGCTGATTAGGATCACTTGGATGAGGGGGTAGGTAGAGAGGGGGGGGGGGAGTGGATAGGAGGGCAAAGGGAGGACTTACCAGGTAATAGCAAGTAAACGATCAACGATTATAAAAGAGCAACAACTACATCACTGTTGAAACTAACCTCCACTTTGTACTCAGTTTTCCCTCCGACCAAGTAAATCTTGCTCTTGAGGGTCGCAGCGACGCTGGGTTCAATGGTCAGAGACACATCCTCTACCACTGTCCAGGCGTTTTTCTCCAAGTGGAAGCACTGAACCATTACATGTCCATTAGGCCTGTAGCCTCCAATCACATACAATCTTCGACTGTGAGCTGTCACCACAGGGTCGACCACACCGTAGGTCATCTCCTCCCCGGTCTTCCAAGCATTGGACTGTCTACCGTAGCGTTCCACCGCATTCAGAGGCTGGCCAGTCGTTTTCTCTCGACCGCCGACGACATAGATGCGGTCGTGGAGCACACCCACCCCATGGGAGAACCGTGGCATCTTCAGACTAGCGACCTGCTTCCATTCGTCGTACAGAGCTATATACCTCCAAACCTCTCCTGTGATATTATCCCCTTTGTTACAGCCTCCTATCACATAAACATCTCCATGAAGGGAGACAACCTTGTACCTGACATTACCACTGGGGAATTTGGCCAGAGGGTACCACTTCCTACGAACGCTATCATAATAACATGTCTCTTGAACCCATTCTTGCTGTTTGTTTTGACCCCCCACGACAAAGGTGACATCGGCGTACGCCCTACGAGGTTTGCACCTCGGGTCCTTGGTGTGTTTGTTCTCTCGGATCAGAGCTTGCAGTTCTTTGGCTTCCTGAATGATTTCCAGGCACTGGTTATTACTCTGCACTAACTCATGACTCTCTATTTCAGTGAGTAATTGTTTGGGGTCGACATACGGCAAGCGGATGGCTCTGATAACGTCCTGCAAGAAAGATTCCCTGATCGTGAGGTCGTAGTTCAACCACTTCATCAGAGCGTCAAATGCTTCCATTTCGCAGCGTAAGTTCAAATTGTCATCTCCGAGATAATCCAGTATCTCGTCGGGGGCTAGTTCTGAATACTCTTGACACCTGGCAACTTCGGGAAAGTTCTTTAGCGCAAACTTTGTGGCAGCTTTCTGCAGATACTCACAGCTGGGATCTCTGGCTGCCCTCATGACCCCGAGACAGTTGTGAGCATTGAGTTTCTTCTTGATGAAGTCACTACACTTTTTGATTGCCGACTGGTGCTGCATCTTACAGGCGACCATCAGTGCCTCGCTTGCGTTCTCCTCGCAGACCTCCAGCCGAGATGTGTAAGTGTAATTAATGATCATCTTCAGGACGGTCAGCTTCACGTCGTTGACGGTGATGCGGCAGTTTTGATCCACGGGTCCCAGTCTCTCTTCCACGAAATGATCTATGGTCGCCACGACGACCTTATGACAGGGGATGGATTCGTGTTCTTCGTTTTCCACGAAAAAGTATGTATCTATGAATCTACCATCGAATCTCATGTCGTTCAATCCGAGGAGGATCTCCTGAACATGGTAAGGCTGTTCAAAGGTGTACTCTGTCGCGATGTTCTGAGTCGATTCACTGTAGGAATCCCGCTGCCTGTTATCCTGTCTCTCTAGAAAATCAAGGCAAGCTTGCTCTGCGGATTGCAGATGAAAAATTCTAGTGGCGGCTAACATTTTCGCGGCGTTGTCGCTACTTATGGTTAGTTTTGATGTGTAAATATAATCTATGAGGGCCTGAACTACCCTAGGTTCTGCCTCTGTCAGGGTGAGCTCTCTCCGTTTTATACTCTTACCATCCTCCGTGATCTCGTCGGCAAGATTGACGGCAAAGTACCTACTAGTCGCGGCTAACACGACTTTGTGACAGTCAAAGCTTTGGTTTCCTACGTGTATGGTGAAGTCTACGTACTTTTTCATGTTACGGAAATGGTTCAATTTCACTAAAACATCAGCTGCGTAATTGGGATCGTCGACCTCCCTGTGCTCGTTGACGGACGACGCGACCGTCCAGGTGCTGCCGTCGGTGTGAATACTGTCCCCGAGAGAATACTGGCTTCCGAGGCGACTCAGGCGATAGAAAGTACTCCTGTCCAATGACATTCGCTTTGATAGCGACAGGTTGGATCCTTCTATCTTGGTGACGAGTATGGCAGAGTCCCGCGAGGACCTGTCTCCGATCATGCCGTTCCAGGTGCCGAAATCTAGGACAATATTTGTTTCACCCAGAGGACTGACAGTTTTCTCGTCATCAATGGGCATCTCGGGGTACATGAACCCCCCGGGTTCATGGTCAGGGGGGTGGGATTTCTTACGACGACAGCTTTGACAGCACCCCATCCTCTCTGTCTATTGCACAACGCTCCCTTTGGACCTACTGTTTAAAGAAAGAGAGAAAAAGCATTAAGAAATGACATCAGGTTTGGGCTGGAATTCTGTATGTGCATATATATTACTATTAGAAATTCTACTAGACTTGATCACTATCCCC